>VHZZ01001014.1:65399-78076 GCA_009801015.1 Silene noctiflora | reverse complement strand
GGTGTTGGGTGATTGTGTTTGTTTAATTTATATTAAATAAAACATAATGATTAAAAAGCTAACTAGGCATGCAAACCTATTGATCTCGTGAAGAGCAACAAGTGCATGCATTGGCTCCCCCTATGGCACACCCCACCGGTTTTCCATGAGGAATAAGGTGAAGAATTTTCTTCACAAAAATTCATTCATTCACAACAACATATTTTTCTAGTGTAAGAAAATATTTTTGACTCTTATCTTTGTGAAAGTTTAAGAGAAATAAAAACCTCACAAGTTATCACCATGAACGAAATTATCAAGGGCAAATATCACATATTTTGTGTCAAATTTTAAGTTAGTTTTAATTATTTCTAGATCAAAGTAATTAAAACTATTGTATTGTTTTAATTATTTCTACATTGTATTGTTTTAGCATGTTTAATCGTCTTATTCATTAATTTAATTCGTTCTTGTTTAAATTAGAATAATTTGAGCATGACATGGTTAGATCTATGTTTAGGGCTGTTTTAATATGTTAAAGTTTTAATCTTTATTTATCTGTTCGTGTTAATTGAATATTTAGCATGTTATTAGATCTAATTTATGTTTATTTATTTTTAATCATGTAAAATTTGATTTGTGATGATTTTCCATACTTATAATTTGTAATTTTAATTTAGGTAAATTTTCGTGATTTATTTCTTTGATTTAGTATTTGTTTCGCAATTAACATTTTTTTTGTGAGAACCCGTGCAATGCACGGGTCTGTTCTCTCTGTTTCGTAATGTCCAGGGCCGTGCAGTGCACGGGTCTGTCCAGTTTATGTGTTTTAATTTGTTTTATTATTTGATTTTTTTGTTTAATTTTAGTTTAATAGATTTAATTATTTCTAGTTTCTAATTTATATTGTTTATAATTTATGTTATATATGTGTAGTCTAACCCCTAATGTTTGTTAGTCTTTCTTATGCTAAAGAGTAAGGATATCTCTTTCCCTCCTTTTGGATGTTTGTTGTTGCTAGAATAGTTAAATAAACATCATATGCTAAATCACTTGACAAGTTAAATGTGCATTAAATCGACATAGAATACATGTCACATGTTAGGGTTTAAAACAATGATTGCATATTCGCATGTGATACATAGCCAAATAGTCATTGTTTTGCTTAGTAGAGACCGTTATTGCAACGGGCGGCGTTGGGTGTTAATTAATGAAATTAATCAAGCTTCCCAACACGTAATCTCACAAGGACCTAAATCTCTAATTTGGTTTCTAAATTCCATTTAAAAATTTAGTGGCGACTCTTTTCAAATAGGCTAAAATTGCTTTTATGAAATAAAGGCATTCCAGTGGGCGATTTCCCTCATCCACACTTTTTTTTAGACTTTATATTCATGATATTCTAGTTAGGGTAACTTCGGGTCACCGTATTGGCTTCTTTTGCAGATAATTATGCTCGTAAGGATGTTAGGTGGCTGGTTGAATCTTTAGGACTCGACCGAGTGCTCAGGAGGTACTCGACCGAATAGGACAAACTCGACTGAGTACCCACTGTACTCGACCAAGTGTCTTAAATGCAGTAATTTGGTGGTCTTCTGTTTTGATATGACTCTACCGAGTACACAGAGAACTCGACCGAGTATAGCTTACTCGACCGAGTGTGTACCAATCGACCGAGTAATGGTGTTTTGACCGAGTACATTGTTCTAAAATAGAGTATACCTTGCTTGTGTGATATAGTTTGGGTAG
Source organism: Silene noctiflora (assembly GCA_009801015.1). Lineage (NCBI taxonomy): Eukaryota > Viridiplantae > Streptophyta > Magnoliopsida > Caryophyllales > Caryophyllaceae > Silene > Silene noctiflora. The sequence continues at coordinate 76,348 of VHZZ01001014.1, read as the reverse complement.
GCAATGTTGGTCATATAGTGGCTATGAGATATGGTCTAATTTGAGACCCGATCTGGAGGGATTAACGACCTTATTGGGGCATATTGTGTCAGGGGTAACCCATGCTTCTCGACCTTAACTGTCTGACCGACCCAGTTGTAGACTTTACGTAGGGGTGCTCCTCATCGCATACATGGGAGTGGTATAGTACTCATGTGAATCTTGACCTTAACAGCTCGGAGAGGTGAACTTCGGGGGCGAAATTCCTTTTAAGGGGGGTAGAGTGCATTGCGCGCGGAAGAAATTTACACTACTTGTTCGTCAAAAGTGTTGTAGTATCATGTTATTTTGTATGGTGTCATAGTGTTATACTAAAGAAAAAGGTTTTGTGCGATGTATGCATGTTTTATGTGAATGGTATGATAAGACAAGTTATGATAACAAACATGTGGTATGTGTTGCGTGGCAAGTAGGATGAACGGGAATGAAACCGAATGGATGGTGGTGACGTAGGACCGAGACTAATGGATGGTGACAATTAGATGGGTCGCATTTAGTAGCGAGCCTAACCAGTTAAACCTTAGCGTTGAACAACTTTGGTGTGGGGGAGTCGAACTTCGGGGACGAAGTTCTCTTTAAGGAGGAAGGACTGTAATATCCGTTCCATCGGGGGACCCGTTGACCGATCTTAGTTGACTTGTTTGACCTTGACCATGATAGAACTTGTTGTTTTAAACATAGACTCGACCTAGTATGTGACACATGGTCGACTATGTGGCGCTCGACCGAGTGCGGGTGACTCGGTCGAGTATGTTGGTACTCGACCGAGTGCGCGGTTGACAGCGTAATGTTATATTACGCGGAAAACTCATAATCAGTTTTCATTTCATTTCTTTTCTTCCCTTCTCCTTTCCACAGCCTTAGATTAGAATATCTCTTCCCTACCTTTCGCCCTTCACTTTCTAGCCCCCACCTAGGAGACCAACATGGGAGTGGATGCGTGCGTCAGTTCCGGCCTAGTTATCCGATCGTCTAATAAGGTAAGTCACCGTCACCATCTGTAAGTCTTGGGTTAGGGTTATGGTTGTAGACAACCTAATTGTATCGTCATTGTAGGTGTTGGTAGCGGTATCTCATGACCATGTATGCGTTGATTAACATTTCTCGGATTGCTGTTCAGGTAGGGTTTCCTTACTCAGTTGACTGTGGAATAATATGTATTGATGTGACGATCTTTGTTACTGTTTTATGATATTCATGATGTCATTGCTATATAGATGTGATTATTGGAGTTTGGAGATTGTATTGTGAGGCATTGCGAGAGATGGTATCACCCCATTATTTTCCTCTTGCGTTCTTTCGGCGTAAGGGGGATGTGCACATTAATGGACTGGGTTCGCTCTTGTGTGAGCGGGGATTTTGATTGTAAGGCTGCGGTCACCACTGGCGGTGTGGATTACCTATTGCGATGGGTAATCTGGCAGGGCTACATACCTCGGTGTGTAGTCAGTTACTGGTTACTATGGAGTTTGGAGGTGGTGCTTCTGGTTACATTGGATGTTCTTTCATATGTGACGCTATGGTGTACTATTGTATAGTTCACTGACCCCATTGTTTTTTTCAAAACTGTGATGATCCATTCGGGGATGGTGAGCATGTTGTTTGCAGGTTTAGTTGATGTTATGGTTGTTTTGATGCTTGTTGTTTCTGTGGGATGGGAGATCGTCTGACATAGAGACGTCTGTAGCTTCTAGTAGAGTCGTCAGTTGTATCACTCTTTCATTTTTATAGTTATATTGTCCTTCAGTTTTCACGGTAACTTGTAAAGTACTTAATAAATGTTCTTGAATAGTCAATTTGATATGTACTTACCTAGGGTAACTAAGATGGTAGCACCCTTGGTTATTAGGGAAGGCCTAGTTAAGGCTACTTGGTAAGTAGGGGTGTTGTTCCATGTCGAAAATTTTTCGCAAAATCAATTGTAAGAAATTTCGATTTCACAAATCGCTCTCATAAATTCGAGTCTCGATTTCGCAAAATTCGAAAATCAACGCATTCCCAAAATCTTTTGTTGATTTCACTTCGTTATAAATTCAAAAGACGGTTTCAGTTTCAATTTCTTTTTTCGGGAAATTCGATGCATTATTTCCGAATTAATTTTAGTTCGACGCGAAGTAATTTTTTCTCAAAAAAAAAATTCATACAATTCCTTTTTGAAAAATCCAAGCGTGACGTTTTGTTGCGGAATTTTCAAAAATCCAATCTCAAATGACCAATTTCAAATTTTTAACTTCGAGTCATCGTGGTTATTTCGACTGCATTTTCCCTGTTTTTACATGTTTGTGTGCATGTATGAATATATGTATGCTACCAGTTGCTTGTTTTCTACACTAATATTTGCAGGTATCCATGCCAAAATAAGCGGGAAGTCATTCATCGACCGCATTCTCCCAAAACACAACACGAAAAAAAAAAGCCAACAACAAAATCCACAAAAAAGCCAACAACAACAAAAAAAACACCAACCGAAAGGCCATATATACAAAATTTACCTAATGCAAAATACAACTGACCATAAAATCAGCATCCGATACAAATACTTATCATACAGACGGTGACCTAAACAATAAAGTGGAGGCTATCCGCCACCTAATGAGAAAAGACTTCGTCTATCCAATGATAGGAAGGGAGGAAAAGACCAGAACCAAGAACGAAAAAAGAAAAATGTCTAGCAAACTTTGTACGACGTAATGATCAAAGGCCATGACACAGTGCATCGCCCAAATGTCGACCCTCAATCATCAGGCGAAGTGATGATCAAAGGCTGTGGCACAATGCACCGTCCCAATGTTGAACCCCAATAATCAATCAGACGTCCTTCAGTCCACAGACGTAGGTCATTTATCGGAGCTCAGTGACCTACACTCTGCAACTAATCGTCTTCAAGTCAACCAAACCTCCCGGATCCTTCCCCTCCCGAATCCTCCTCCTCCTGAGTTCCGGACGACGGAAAAAATGGACAAAAATCCAAAACAAAATAACCTGCAAAATAACAGCAAATTCAGCAAGGGCACCACCGCCAAACCCAATCCAACGAAAATTCACAAAAACAATCCACAAAAAATCTGACTCGCCCTTCTTTTCAAGCAAAAGACGAGTCAAGACGACAACAAAGCAATAAACCCCCCCCCCCCCCCCCCGAGCTAACACCAAGCCTAAGAAAACAAAAATATGCACCCATCCTAGCTAGACGACCAACAAAGCCCAAACAGGGCAATATTATGCTAAATTAAGCGCAAAAAAAGGCAAAAAATTCAAAAAGCGACCACGGCAAACCAACGTACCTCGAGTACAACCCAATCTACCCTAGACTACCCCTTGGGAACATGCCAAAGCTAGACGACTCAGTTCGAGCCCAAACAGGTGCTTATTTTGTCAGCATAAGACAGTCTGACAAAGGCAAAATGCAAATTTTCACCCCTAGCATACGACAATGGATTCACATAGCAAAATCAACCTTCCCCTACTACAATGCAACTTAATGGGACCCTTGGTTCGATCAAATAAGCGCAACATTGAAAAATAAGACGGTTTCGCTCCTCATTCACTTTTTTCGCACAAAGGGGACGGGAACGGAGAGCAAAAAGCAAACTAAAAACATCCCTATACTCCTAGACAGGTTTCCAATCTAATTCAAGCACCAATTCTGCGCAAAAATGAGCGAAACAAAAATGCCCAATTCGATTTGAGACAAATTAAGGTTTCATCAAACTTCCAACAACAAAAATGCAAACAAAACCAAATGGATTCAAGAGGATTTACATACCTTGAGATGACATGGTAGCAATGGCACGAATCCAAGCAACTAACAAGACCAACCATGGCGATTTTTGAGAGGTTTTCGTTGATTGTTGTCGAAAAATGAGGAATGAAGAGCAACAGACTATCGTGTCTGTTTTGAAGAAAATAGGGGAAGCCCTTTGTATCGCCAAAGGGCTCTCGCCTCTTTGAAATGCTCATATCCTTTTTGGCAAGTTTTGGGCTGTGGGCCCAAAACGCACGTCCAAATCCCAACATGCAAACACTCAAACGCAAATAGCGAAATTCAAACTCGCTATTCTAACAAAATTGCAAATGACGGAATTAAAAACCGTTATTTTCTTCACAAATGCAAATAACGAAATTAAAACTCGCTATCCTCACAAAAATTACAAATGACGGAATTACAAACCGTTATTTTCTTCACAAATGCAAAATAGCGAAATTCAAACTCGCTATTCTCACAAAATTGCAAACGACGGAATTAAAAACCGTTATTTACTTCACAAATGCAAAATAGCGAAATTCAAACTCGTTATTCTCACAAAAAATTGTAAATGACGGAATTAAAAACCGTTATTTTCTTCAGAAATGCAAAATAGCGAAATTCAAACTCGCTATTCTTACAAAAATTGCAAATGACGGAATTAAAAACGTTATTTTCTTTACAAATGCAAAAACTTCGAATGACGGCAATAAAACCGTTACTTCTCCTCAAAATTAAAAATCGCAAATGGCGGTAATAAAAGCCATCATCCGCAAAGCTATGCCCAAGTCATAAAAGGCCTATCTCTCCCGAGCACTACAAACATCTCCTATAAACATCAAAATGCCCCAGCGAAACCCCTGAAGACCTCCCCGAGGAGTCATTATTCAACAAACTTGCAAATCTATCTGTATTAGCAACAACGAACGGGCGTCAAGCAAAGCGGAATCCAGCACCTTCCTCCCCCAGCAGACTAAAAATTATGACCGAAAATGACCCAAATGACCTAGACCGACCCAACCCAAAATAAACCTAACCTGAAAATAACCCGATAAATTATTGATTCGAAAATAACCTGATCGGAAAGAACTCCATCCAAATGGCCATTTACGAGGTCTTAGTCCTACGTGTAGTGATTAGTGAATGTGTACAGTACATCATTTACTCAGCATGTAGTCGTGTTTTATATCAGTCTTGTGTATTCACATTGATCCACCTGAAAAACATTGGCATTTGCATAAATAAAAGATCCAAATGTTTGCTCATCAGTTTTGTGCCTCCAACCGACAATTTCTCAAAGGTCGGTCATCCTTCTATTCACTTTATCATCCTTCATTCTTTTTTTTTTTAAAAAGAAAAAACCCCAAAGCGGGATTAGAAGATTTCATTTAAATCAGCAGCTGCAACCTCAAAAATACGACTTGTTGGGTAAGGTGGTGTACGCCGTCGTTGTAGGTTTTGGGTAGATTTAGGTTTAGCTGTGTAGTTTATTGAATAGATCTCAGATGATCTCCTCTCTTCTTACTTGCCTCCTTTTATAGTATTTAGTCTTCTAGGGTTCACATCCCAATTGTCTTCTTCTCCAAGCTAGGTTTCAATTGTTCCCAAGTCCAACTGTCATCGGGTTCCATACACGTAATTACCCGTATTTTCTTCTTGCGATCCGAGGGCCCGACTCCCCCATATCATGGGTCCATTTTCTTACTTAATTGCCCTCTTGTCTCGTGCCACGTAACCATGCCAAATAGTATAATTTTGGCCCAAAAAATACTTGATACTAATTGTGATACATATTTGTTACTTGTGGTTGTTGGTGGAGGTAAGTGGAGTTGTGGTTATGGTTTTGTGGTTGTCAAGGAGACGTAAGGCGGTTCTGGAGACCGTCTTACGCTCGGATCGTTCCTTGGAGTTTCCCACCCCAAATAGAACGTGCAAGTTTATGGCTTGAGTACGGAGGGACTCAAGTGGTGTCACGGCGTCTGGCAGGAGTCCGGTTAGCGCCCGGGCTCGATACCACTGGTGCGTCCCGCGAACCTGTTTTACAGGATGCGATCTGGCTGTTTGGTGGTGATGTTGCGATGCCGTCATCGGGTTATATATAGATGTGGAGATGTGGTGGATGGAGACTTGTGTGCTCATTGATGCATTGCATATTCATATTCACATTCACATGTTATCTCGTGAGAGTTTGTATTATTGAAATTAACGTGTGTTGGTTATGTGTAAACTGTCACCTTCTTTAATTGGGTGGCGTATGATGAACCATATGATATTTCCGGTCATATGTGAGCATTTTGAGCACATGTTTGGACTTAGCGACGAGCGGGATAAGCCGCATGGCCGAGCCACGAGCAATGGTGTATACTGAAGTTATCCCATGCTAGTCGATATAGATTTCATTAGAGAGGTAGTAGTAGTCTAGGACTTGTATTATATTTTTTATTTATGCAATTCGTTAAACATGGACTTTCTTTTGTAAAATAATACATAATTGGAGTTTTGATTTAATACCTCGGGAAACCGAGATAGTGACATTCCCGATTACTTTGGCCAGGTAAGAGGGGGTGTTACAAAAGATGTGTTGTTTACATATAGTGATGACATTGTGCATAGAGTGCTAGCTTGACTATTGTTTATACCACTTCGGTTGGCAGTTCTGTCAGATTTGGTATGACCGCGCTTGACTTTTGTTTATGCCACTTCCGTTTGCCGTTATACCAGATTTCGTAGACTCATTCTCCTCCCGCCCCTTTCGTTAGCCGTTCTGCCGAATTATAGGTACTCGGCTTCTGTTTTGTTGCACCGAGTCTTGGATGAGAGATGTTTATCGCATGTCAAATCGGAAAATGTTTATCCCAAGAGTTAGGATCCAGGTATAGACTAGGACCGTATTATTATCGTCGTTCTACCGAGAAGATTGATTCTAGATTTGTATAGTCTTGTATAGTCACGATGTTTTGTACATGTCATACATGTCGTTTACCGAGGGTTATACTTTGGAATGTATGCTTAATGTATTTTGGTCCAATTAAGTACTAGGGGGTGAGATGCAAACCACCTAATGTCGATTTGATCGGCAGGATGAATGTTCCCATTTGTACTTGTGTTGAGAAGAAAGCCATAGGTATGCTTGTGACATTAATAGTCACATCCCCTACATTGTAAAAATGCTTTGAAAGGAAATGACTAAGGTTTTCACTCACATGTATTATATTGTTGGCCTCTTGTTTATCCATGTCACATAATGTTTGTATTGGCTTTGGGTTGTGTTATCATTAAAGATGTTTTGGTTGGATATTTTATTGTGAACATCTCGTGTGTCATTGTCGATGGTTGAATTCACATATAACGAATGTTACTCTCATATCATGATGGTTACGTTATTCAATTATGTTGTATCATGTTTTAAATGTTCTTACTTATTTGTGTTTTGATGTAATATGGCTGGAAGAACCCTGCGTTACTCTCCATTGACTGTGTCATTCATTTTTAATGAATGAACAAGTTACAGGCTGGTATTTATTTGAGGTTTTCAATGAGTGAGCTAGCGAGCGTTGTACTTACCACGATTGACCCTTATTCATCGTAGTTTATTTTAGTAGTTAGTATTTAATGTGTGTATTATCAAGGGATCGAGATCCCTTGAATTCATTTAAGCGGTAATTTGTATGAAAAGATTTCTTAAACTCGAGTTTTGGTTTATGATTTAGTGACACTGCGATTTTTATCATTAACGTTTTTAAAATCTCCAATTTTCTGCTACAATATTTGTGTTTACTTTATTGTATAACTGCGGGGGTTCACAGTTGATATCAGATAAAATATGTGTTGTATATACTTATGTATATGTTAAATTAAATAACTAACCGAAATTTAAATGTTCACATAGTATGGAGCACAAATAGATATTAAGTTAAAGTGTTAAAGAAAGAGATATACTATACTAATTTATTCGTTTTAGAAGTAAAAACAATATTATTACTCTCGGCTTGTAGTATGTTTGTATCGGAATAATAGAATTAATTAGAAAGTGTTTGCTAAAAACAGTGTACGTGATTATCATGTTTAGTTTTAAAAATAATAATAATAATAATAATAATAATATATTTCTTTCACATAATATTTATAATTATTACAATTTCGTTTATGTAACAAAATAAGAATATTCTACTAATCTGTCGTTTCTAAGCAAATTGAAAAAACATTATACCCTTCTTGAAAGACATTGAATTATATATTTATTATATGAAATTAAACAGTATGGTCCAATTGTAGATATGACATAATTAAGTCTGATCCCCTATCTACTCAAGGAATATGTGAGCTCACAAATTTTTCCCTCCAAAAAGTATATTTTTAAATAAGAAAACTATTGATAATTTAAGTGTTTTCACTAAATAAGTAAAATAATAATTATAATGTATTTTATTTTATTACTATATTTTCATTAAAATTAATATTTTCATCAAATTATATAGTTTTCACGAAACTCTAAACTATAATCTTTTAATTGAAATAGAAATAATATGTTGTATAAAACTATAAACTGCTAAATCTTTTATTGATGTTACTAGTGTAGACCCCGTGCGAATGCACAATATTTTAGATTGTATGTATAGAGAAGTTAACAATTAGAGCTAATAATAATAGTAATAGTAATAGTAATAGTAACAAAAATAATAGTAATAATAATAATACGATCTCTCTCTTCTTTCTCTATCTTATAAAATCCTCTCTAATTCTGGTACACTAGGGTGGTTCACCCAACGCTCATCTGAGCGGCTACCATGCCGCGAGGTTGTCCGGTTAAAAAACCAGTGGCTCCTCCGGTTCATGCGTCTTCTGTGGATGTAGGGAGTGTTGTTAGGGAGGTTGTTGATCCTCCTAGGGTTACTCTTGGAGATTTTATTGCTAGTTCTTCTGGTACGCAGTTGGCTTCTGGAAGGGTGGCACCAACTGCTGCTGTACCGGCAAAGGAGACTATTCCGGCTCCATCGACGCGTACATATTCCCAGATTCTTAAATCCTCTTCATCGAAAGGTATGGTGCTTTCTTATGTTAAACCTATATCTGATGAGGTTTTGGTTGAGGAATCGGATATTCGTGAGGAATTGGATTGTTGGCAGCATACTTTGTTTGGTACTATCCTTGCGAATCGACAACTATTGTGGAAATTGATAGTTTGGTTGGTAAATTTTGGAATCATGTCACTGCTCCTCGGGTTCTTCATTTTGCTATAGGTTGGTATTATTTTCGATTTTTGAATGAAGAGGACAAAAACAAGATCTATAATGATTCATGGAACCTTAATGGGTTCCCTCTTGTCTTTAAGGAATGCAGACCTACAGTGGTGGAAGAACTGACTTAGGTTTCCACAGTTCCAATTTGGGTTTTATTTCCCAATTTGGATCCCTGTTTCTGGTCTGCTACTGCTCTTAGCAAGGTGGCTAGTATTCTTGGTAAGCCTGTGTGTGCTGATGAGGTTACCTCTAATAAAAGTAAGCTGGTGTTTGCTAGGGTCTTGATAGAAGTAGACATCTCTAAGGAACTGCCCACTGCTGTTCGGCTTAACACGCCTTATAAGGATAAAATTCTTCAGAAACTTGTCTATGAATGGATTCTCTATTACTGACATTTATGTAAGAGGATAGGTCATACTCAGGAGAAATGTAAGCTTTGACCCAAACCTATTTATAGAGCTAAGGCTCATGTGGGGAATGCTGCCCGTTTTGTAGAACAGCCTGTGGTAGCTAGTGTTCCTACAGTGTCTCAATCTAATGTTGAGATTGTGAATGAGGTTCATACCCCTCCTACTTAGCAAATGGAGAGCACTGGGACTGGCTCACCTGGCGCTGAGAGAAATACCAAGGTGCATACAAAGGATATGGTCTCTATCAATCTTGATAACAAATTTCAGAGCTTAGCTCAGCCTGTGCAGCAAGAGCATATGGGACTACTAGATACTTAGGGAAAGTTTTTAGGGGTAGAGGTGGAGGATCCTGGAGGAGGATCTGCCCCTGCTTCTTCATTAATCTTGTTACCTGGAATATTAGAGGGCTAAATGACCCTCTAAAGCAACAAGAGGTTGTTGACTTCTTGTTTCAAAATAGGATAGATTGTGCTGCCATTATTGAAACTTATGTTAAACTGGGGCTATTAGAGGTATTTGGAGGAATAAATTCTCTACGTATAATTTAGTTCATAATAATGATTTCCACTCTAATGGTAGAATCTGGGTGTTTTGGGTTCCCTTTGTGGTTTCCTTGACTGTGATTGATAAGTCTGCTCAGCATATGCATTATTTGATCATGCATCTTGCTACTCACCAGATTTATGTTATCACTTTCATCTATGGCTATAATTTTGGTGTCCAAAGGAGGAGCCTGTGGAGTTCCCTGAGAACTATGGCTTTACAGGTCTTTCACCCTTGGCTTTGTGTTAGGGACTATAATGTTGTGCTCAAAGCTGATAAAAGAATTGGGAGTGATCATCTTTTTTATGGGAACATGGTTGAATTTCAGCAATGTCTTAACAGTTGTCCACTTTCTGATGTGCCTGCCACTAGATGTCAGTTTACTTGGTCTAATAAATAAGGGGTTAATATTAGATGGGCTAAGCTGGATAGGGTGTTAGGGAACGTGTGTTGGTTATCTACTGTGGAGGCAGATGTTTGTTTCCTTCCTTCTGGAGTATTCAATCACTCACCTATGCTGATTACTAGCTATTAAAGATCAATGCCCTCCTCGGAAGCCTACTTTTAAATATCTTAATTCGTTGAGTGCTTCTAGCCATTTGAAAGACTGTGTCAATACTTTTTGGAGGTATATTGTTGATAGCAGTCCCATTTCGCTTCTTTTTTCCAAACTTCAGGCTCTCTAATATGGATTGCATGAGATTGATAATAAGGAGTTCTTTTGTATAAGAGATAAAGTGAAGGCTGTTAAATTTGAACTTCTTGATCTCAAAATGCATATGCAGCTTAATCCTACTTCCTCTCCTTACTTTCTCAAGAAAGAACTTTGTTGCATGTGTATAGGCAATTGAAGAAGGCTGAGGTGGGTATTTTGAATCAAAGGGCTAAAATCCAAAATATTAAACTTTCTTATGCTAGTACTAGGTTCTTTTATGCTAAAGTTGCTGAGAGGAGGACTAAAAACACTGTGGG
>VHZZ01001012.1:181348-198633 GCA_009801015.1 Silene noctiflora | reverse complement strand
AAAATTTCCTTATTTTAGAGTAAGAAAGATGAGTGAATGATGTGTGAAAATGTGTTGTATCATGAACAAAAGAGAAACCCTTCCCTTTTGTTACTTCTACCGGCTAGGGGAAGGGAAATGGCCCAATGCATGGCCTTCATTCTCTTCCCAATGTCCTTACACATGCAAGCAAGCTTATGCCCTTTCATGATTGTGTCTTATTATTAAACAATTTAATTTACAAACACAATAACACATAACACATATATTCACACGGTCCATTTACATAAAATGGACTCCATATTAATTTGTGAATTTTGTCAATTGTGACACTTATGTGACATGTAACACTTATTAGGTCACATCTTTATATAATGCATTTTTAACTAATTAAAAATCATAATATAAATAAATAATGTCACATTACAAAATTTACTAGTAATTCATAATTACTATTACTTAAAATGGGTCACTTAATTATATATAATTCACAACCGTTTGTAATTATAATTAATCGCTCATTCTTTATAAAATTGTTTCCTGAACAATTATTAAAACTTTTAGTAATAACCGTTTCAATTACTAAATTGAATCTTATTTAATCATTATTACAATAAGATACAAATTCTTACTCAAATAAAATATAAGGAATTAATTTACTTGTATCGGTATACAATAAATTAATTCATTGACTAAGAGTGTCACCCTAGAGGTATGACCTTGAGGGGGTCCACTGATCACCACCATACATACATATGATAGTAATGTCAAACTCTAGTCAGCCAATCATTACTGATAAATGTGGACTAGTTGACCAAATAATTGAATTATCCCTGTACTTATTCTTATTGTGAGATTTACTAATGTGATCGCATTATTGTCGAGGACACATACTCCAACAAAAGGATTATACCAACTTAAGATGAACAAAGGATTGAAGAACAATAGAAGAAAGCTTTGATTAATGATGAGAAGTTGTTAATTCCTCAATCCAAAACCCGAGAATTCTTCAATTACAAACCAGATCTAAAGTTTCTTGAATAACAAGGAAAGGATTAAAGTGTAATTAAACTAAGGTAAACTAAGGGCTTAAATGACGATTAGGGCCCTTAAATTAGTCCAAGGAAGAGCTAGAGCTAGTAGGACTCATGGGTGTCCTTGAAATGAACTAAAGAGGCGGACGCACACCTATCAAAAATAAATACCCTAGTAACAAATTAATGTAGTACGTAGGGGTCAAATCCACAAGGAGACGGGAGTTGCTAAAAGTTGTGATGGATTGAATTCTATCTAAGTCGGTCACGAATTTTGTATGATGATTGGTTATTATGCAAAGTAAAATAGAAATGTAAACATAAACTAAAAGATAGTCTAGGGGGTTCGGTTCATACATGCAAATTGATATTTAAATAGTTATTAAACTAGCAAGTCAAAGTCTATCATCTTGGTATAAAGACACCCATCTCTCTATATTAGTGTCAAACCATAGACCGAGTCCCGGACGCTCTCGCCGAACTAGGTCGTTCTACTACACATGCTTAGTCTAACTCATTTCCGTGCCTCTCGACTTACAGATATGAATTTAACGGATTTAGTCAAGGATTGTGGCCTTTAATCAAAAACTAATTATTACAAAACAAATATGTGATAGAGATATTGAGTAAAAGAACTAATTTAAAAACTTGATTATTTAACAATTATGCATGACTCCCCTAATCCCTAGACTAAGAAGATCTAGCTACTCATGTGAAAATGATAACAAATGTAAATTCTAAATAGAAATGAATCATGCAAACAAAATGTAAAACTATAATGTAATAACATAAATAAAACGTAAGCTAAATAGGATATCCGTAATGGAAATGAAGAACTTGAATATGAAGAGCAAAAAACCAAAGGAACTTGAAATGTAACTTGTATAATAACTTGAAATGCTTACAAGAAATGTTTGTAATAACTAAAGAAAACTAAACTATTTTAATCTACTCTAATTCTAAACTATTATAATGACTAAAAACTATAAAGAAAATGATGTAGAGAGATGTTGTGTGTAGGATGAAAAGTGTGTCTATGGATCGAGGTTAGGCCTCCCTTAAATAGTACTTCTAAAACGAAACGTAAGGAACAAAAAGCATCCAAGGCAAGCCAACCCCGATCGGGGTCGTGTGATTCTTCATTTCCGGGCTTCATTGCTTGAGTTAATGCACTTGGAATCCTGGTCTTTGTCTTAAACCACCCTTAATTGTTCGTCTTAATGCATTTTTGTTGAATCCTTTGTGGAATCCCAAGCATTTGACATCATATGCTTAATTGGACTTCCTCTTTGGGCTTTTATTTCTCATTTGTTTACATTTTCCATTTGTTGGTGGATGATTTGCATTTGGGCCATTTCTTCCTTATTACTTCATCAATCCACTTCTTTATACTTGCATGATCCATCTTAGCTTCCACTTAGCCTCGTGAACTCGATACTTKCTTATTTGACGGAAAATAGCCACTAAAAGCTACATTTCCTACAAAACATTTTAAACACGAGCAATATATCTAGAATACGGAATTAGCTCAATATTATACTAAAATTAGTGAAAATAACATATAAAACTAAGCTAATTATGGGGGTAAAATCATATAAATATTAGACACATCATGAACGAATGAAAGAATCCGATGGGAGACTCACGCGAGTTAGGGACGACTCGCACGAGTTGGTTGTGGACTCGCACGAGTTAAAAAGGACTTGCACAAGTGTTCCACCAGGGCTTCCTCCTTGGCTTTGCTGCCCCAAAACTCGTGGGGGATCTCCAGCACTCATGGAGCATTTCCATCATTTCCCGAATACTTCATATAACTACTACGGCTTTTAGTCTTGATCCCTCCTTCTCGCTTGGTCTTTAATTGCGATCAATTTAGCCTCTAAAATGCTCCAAGAATCCAAGGTTGGCACTCTTCTCCTACCAAAAGCACCAAGACCTCATAGAATAGAAATAGGTAACTAAAGATAAGAAATGACCCTAATACATACATAAAAGCGTGTGGAACGAGGCTAGTTAGGGGACTTAATGTGCATAAATACGAGTCACATCAGCTCTAGCTTAACAAATCGTGAACTTGTTCAGCCTTATCGTTGCCAAGTTTGTAATCCCTCATATTATTAATTAAATAAGAGGATTATTTGTGCTAAAAATGTTGTGAACATTTGTTGTTTCTCCATCTATCGCGTAAAGGAAATTCGTTTTGAATTATCCTAAACATTGCACATGTGAAAGAGGTTTATTATGGAAACGAAGAAAGGCTTTTTTTGTTTTTCATTTTTTTTTGTGAGGAAAGGGATACGTTTGTCTTTTTTCTTTGAAATTTATATGGGTTGTTGTTTTCATGTGTGGGGATGGTTGGGGTTGTATCCCTCTTGTATAATAAAGGATTGCTTACGTATTCGTCTAGAAAGACGAAATCAAACCATGATCGTAGTTCGGGGATTTCTGTTTTTGCATATTTTTGTTTTTTTTTGTTGTTTTTTTTGTGGAGTGGTGTTCTTGCATCCCTCTTGTGTAAGAAAGAACTGCATACGTATTCGTTTAGAAAGACAAAATCAAAACATGCTCGTAGTTCAGTGTTTTGTGTTTGTGCAAATGGTTGGTGCTTTTAACGGATCAAAAGTTGCTGAAGACATGACAAGGTGCCGTAACTTAGACTCGATAAACATGCAATTTCAAATCAGAACTTTTGAGTAAATGACTTGAGAAAGGGTTGCGGTCACTAGTCGTAAAGGCTAGGGAAAGGTTGTTCGTGCCGTGTTTCAAGGGTAATATTTCTTGAGTTGGTCTAGGTTGGTTGGGTTTGTGAAGTCTTCCCCGTCTAGGTCACTCAATCTCAATGCGCCCACCGAAAGGATTTTCTTGACCAGGTATGGTATGGTCCTGCCTTTGGGTTCCAATTTCCCCCTTGGATCGACGGGTAGCGGTGCTCGAACCGACTTGAGGACCAAGTCACCTTCTTTGATGTTTCTGGTTTTGACTTTATTATTGAATGCCCGTTGTATAAGTCGTTGGTATAGTTGTACGCCGTGCAAGGCGTTGAGTCGCCGTTCATATAGGAGGATGAGTTGTTCGTACCTTCGACGGGTCCATTCTGCCTCCGGAACTCACCTTTCTAGTAGGATGCGTAGAGATGGGATTTCGAACTCTACTTGTTGTACCGCCTCCATACCGTATGCTAGGTAGATTGGTGTTGCCTCTGTTAGTGTTAGAATGGAGGTTCGGTATGGAGGTTCGGTATCCCCAGAGTGCGAATGGTAGTTTGCTCAGCTAATAATAGTAATTGTCCTGCATTTTCTTGATGATGGTGATGAGTGTTTTCTTTGCTGCTTCTACCGTCTCGTTGGTTTAGGGACGATAGGGAGATGAACGGTGTCGTTTGATCTTGTACTTGTCTAACAATGCTTGTGTCTCGGTCCGAAAATGGGAGCCTTGGTCACTGATAATTTCATGGGGTACCCCATATTTGCAAATGATGTTACCTTGAATGAAATTGGCCATTTGCTTGGCGGTCAAGAGTGCATAGGATTATGCTTCTACCCACTTGGTGAAGTAGTCGATGGCGACGAGGATAAAGCAATACCCTTTGGTGCCAACCAGATTGACTTTGCCAATGATGTCGATGCCCCAGGTCGAGAAAGGTCAGGATGATGTCATGGTGTATAGGAGGGATGGTGGTATGTGTTGTATGTTGCCGAAGATTTGGCAACTGTGGCAATGTTTGACGTAGTTTCTGCAATCGGCTTCCATGGTGGTCCAGTAGTAGCCTAATCGCATGATTTTCCGGGCCAGTATCATTGCGCTCATGTGAGGGCCACACTCTCCGTTGTGGACCTCTTCCATGATTTTCTTAGCTTTGGCGTGGTCGATGTAAAGGGGAGGGATATCTTAGGCTGTTCTTTTTTCTATAATTGATTTTGGTTTATCACGAATTGTGATGCAAGTAAACAGATGGCTCTTTGTCCTCTTGGATCAGAGTTGGGAGAGAATTAGTTTTTGGCTTTGTAGTTGAGGATGGATTGATACCAAGGTTCGGCATGATTTTTCTCGTTGTTGTTGATGGCACAGATGTGAGCTAGTTCGTTCCTTCATTCGACGCATAAGGGCATGGATGTCATGTTGTCCGGTATGTTGATGAGCGAGGCTAGTTTTGCTAGTCATCGGCAAATTTGTTTTCTTCTCTAGGTAAGTGGAAGTAGTCAATTTGGTCGAAGAAATCAGCTTCCTGATTGATTTTGCTTGGTATGGTGTTAGGCTATCGCTTCGGATATTCCATGATCCGGACACTTGATTGATCATGAGTGAGGAATCGTCATGGACCCTCAACCGTTTAATGCCGAGTGTTATAGCCGTTTGCACGCCGATGAGGCGTGCTTCGTAGTCGGTTGCGTTGTTGGTGACGACAAAGTCTTGCTTGACTGAGATTGGAACATCCCCCCTTCTGATGATATTATAAGGATTCCTACCCTGAAGCCTCTCAGGTTTGATACACCGTCGAAGTATAGGTCCCATGTGTCGGTGTCGGCATAAAAGATGTCTTCGTCAGGGAGTGACCAGGTGTCGGTCGTTGGATCCTCGTTGACGGGATTTTCACTAGGAAATCAGCAACGACCCTTCTCTTGATTACTTTGGGGGGGTATGAATTTGAGGTCGAACTCGGATAG
Source organism: Silene noctiflora (assembly GCA_009801015.1). Taxonomy (NCBI): domain Eukaryota; kingdom Viridiplantae; phylum Streptophyta; class Magnoliopsida; order Caryophyllales; family Caryophyllaceae; genus Silene; species Silene noctiflora. The sequence continues at coordinate 192,956 of VHZZ01001012.1, read as the reverse complement.
CATGAGTGTCCATCTGGAGAGTCTTCCGTTTAGCACGAGCTTTTCGAAGATGTATTTGATGGGGTCCATCTTGGAGTAGATATGAACTGTGTAGCTGAGCATGTAGTATCGCAGCTTCTTTGTAAGCCATACTAAGGTGAAGAATATTTTCTCTAGTTGGGTGTATTTGGCCTTGTATTTGATGAACTTTTTGCTAATGTAGTAGATGGCTCGTTCTTCGTCGTTGACAGTCTATGCTAGCATTGCTCCCATGGCCGTGTCAATGACGGTCAGATATAGGGATAGGAGTGTTCCCTGCTATGGTGGCATGAGGATAGGAGGTTTGGATATGATTTCCTTTATCGTGTCAAAGGCCTTTTGGCAATCATCGTCCCAATCAGTGTGATCGGTAGAACGGAGCTTCTTGATGATAGGCTCGCAAATCATGATGAGTTTGACTATGAAGCGATTGATGTATTGTACTTGACCCAGGAATCCCCGAATCTCCTTCTCGTTCTTCGGCTGAGGCATCTGTTGGAGAGCTTTGATTTTGGGTGGATCTATTTCGATGCCTCTTTTGCTGACGACGTGCCCTAAGATTTTTCCGGAGGTGACTCCGAATGCACACTTCTGAGGATTTAGTCTCATGTTGTATTTCCGAAGACGAACGAAGAATTTTTGTCGGGCATCGAAGTGGCCATCTCGTTCCTTTGATTTGACGATCATGTCATCGACGTATACCTCCACCTCCTTATCCATCATGTTGTGTAGGAGGGTGGTGGCGGGCCTTTGATAGGTTGCTCCGGCATTGATTAGACCAAAAGGCATGAAAGTGTAGCAATATGTGCCCCACTGTGTAGTGAATGCAGTTTTGTGCATGTCTTCCTCGACCATTTTGATTTGGTTATATCCGTCGTATCCGTCCATAAATGATAATTGGGAGTGCTTGGCGGTGTTGTGTACCAAGATGTCAATGTGAGGAAGGGGGAAGTCGCCCTTTGGACTTGCCTTGTTCAGGTCTCTGAAGTCAACACAGACCCGGAATCTCCCATCCTTTTTGGGTACGGGGACTTTGTTAGACAGCCATTCATAATAATCGGAAACTTTGATGAACCCGGCTTTGAATTGTTTGTCAACTTCTTTTTTTTTTTCAATGCCCATTCAGGGCGCATGCGGCGCAGATTTTGCTTCACGGATTTAGCTCGGGTTTTAATGGGTATCCTATGCTCTACGATCTCCCTGTCCATTCCAGGTATGTCCTTGTAAGACCTTGTGAATACATCCTTGTATTCGAGCAAAAAGTCGATGAATTGTTGTCTTTCCAAGGGGTCAAGGGTGGTCCCTATCCTAAGTTCTTGAGGTGCGTGGTCGGTTCCTACATGCATAGATTCGGTCTCCTCTATGATGGGTGTTATAAGTTCGTTTTTGTTGAGTACTTTGGCAAGGTGAGGTGGGTAGCTACTCAAGTCAAATTCCTCCGGTTCGTTCACAATTGCATTGCAGATAAATTGAGATGAGTCCTAAGCAAACTTAGCATTCATTAATTCAATCTGAGCGAAGAGCTCGGACAGGACATACATCTTATGGGGAGTGAGAGACGACATAGAATAGGGGGTGGTCCCTGGGACAGCCCCAGGTTACTACCTTCCGCGGCAAAAGGGGTGACATTTGTTAACCCAGCCTCGGTGACAGTCCCAACATTGTGATGAAATAATGGAAAAGGGACTTTGGCAGGAGTGTTACACTCTGACTCTGACTCATCTTCACTTCCTTGTTTGAAGATGGGGCCTTCTCTAATTGTGATCTTGAGAATGCGGCCTTGGCACTCAGTCCATTTGAGCGTCTTCCTCTAGCCTTGGACAACTTTCTCTGAGTTAGCATCAGAGATTAAGGTAGTAGGGTTGAACTAGTTGCTTTAAGGATGATATCTATGATCTCATCGTGTTTGATGTGCTTGATGTTATCCTCTCCAAAAAGAAGGCTCACAGCTTATTCGTCAAGGCAAGGTGCCTCTTCGGACCTGATTGGGGTGACGACAGGCGTGGCATATGGGATGAAGTACCAATCCTGGAAGACCTCTATACCTGGGCACTTGATTTTCACCATAGGGTCAAAGATGGGCTCATGGAACCCAATGTAGGGATCATCTTCTCCTTCTAGGACGAAGTATCCTTTCTGGGTTAGGTGATATGGACGAAGAATAACTCCTTGCTTCTTGCGTTTCTTCACGAGGAGACCTATCTCCCGGATGCCTTCATCAGTAGACTCGTAATCTAGCCTTAAGGGGATGTTGAAGACCTTGGCCTTCTTCATCGGAGGCAAGGTGTCTTTTAATGGGTTGAAGGACATGCCCGGGAAGTAACCCTGGCGCATCATGATGCGATTGACTGTGAGGTTTGAGAATTGGTCGCAGTCAAAAGGTGTTGTATCTTTAATTAGGGCATTCACAGCTTGGAATCCCTACATCTAACTGTCGATCCCCTCATTTATTTGAGAGACTATCCATTTTTCCATGACAGCACGGATAGGGAATGCAGGAATAGTGATTGTCTTTCCGTTGAAGGGGACCCTAATATTATGGTGAAGGGTAGATGTGACGGCTTTTGTGGCATGGATCCATAGACGTCCCAAGAGCATATTAAAGGATGCTTCTATGTTGATCACTTGAAAGTTGACTTGCCTTTCTAGGGGCCCAGTTCTCATGGTTATGTTGGTTAGCTCTGCAACTTTGCGGCGAGTACCATCGTAAGCGCACACTTCTTGGTCGGTTTGGACAAGATTAGCTTCCTTAATCCCTAGCTTGCGAACAGTTTTAAGAGCAATGATGTTTACTGCAGATCCGTCATCCACCAAGACCATGGGCACGTTCTTCTTCAGGCATTGCACGGTGATGTACAGGGACAGGTTATGATTGGCTCCAAAGAGAGGGATATCCTCGTCGGAGAAGATAATTGGGTTGTTTAGATCAGGGACATCCCTAGACATGTGGGCTACCACTTCTTCGGGTGAGGAGGTGGAAGGCACTATCAATTTTCCCAAGACTTGAAGAACAGTCTGTCGGTGTTAAAAGGCTTTAGCCTTCCGGAGTTGCTTGAGAATTGAATTTTCAGGAGCCCTGGGTAGATTGTCAATGTCCGGGAAAACTTGGTCGTCGATTACTGATGGATTGCTTGTTTTAGGATTTGGGTTCTGGTAGGGGATCCCGGACCAGGTAAGTTGATCAATTTCCTTGACTTTCTTTCCTTTTCCATGGACAATGTAGACATCGTCTATGTCATCTCTCCAAATGCCGTTGGTTTCAGGATCATGAATGTACTTTGGGGGAATGTTCCTTGGAGGGTAGTTTCTGTGTGGAAAGTTTTTGTGAAGGTGATTATCGTGAAGGTGATTATTGTGAGTCACGTTGGAGGGTGCGTGCTAGAATGGTCGTGGAGGCGGTACATTTTAAAATTGCAAATTTTGGTTATGTGGGGGATCCTCCCTTGGACGCGACATAGGTGTTGGTGGGCTAATGATTTGTCGTTAAAAAGCATCGTCAAGCCGGGTGATCCTCTTCGAGAGACTAGCAGTGGTTCTCTCATTTTGTTAGAACATAGAAAGCATGGACGTGACGCTAAACATGAACATCCCATCTGGAAGGTCATCCCCTAAGGCATTGTCTTCGTTTTAAATTGGCAAGATGAGGTGCGAACAATCTAGAGTTGGTTCAGTATCTGAAATGGCGTGAAATCCCAATGGGTTGGTTTTGTTATTTGGCTTTGAGGGCGGAGGTAGGGGTAGTTCTCCCTTCTCGATCATGTCTTGGATATCGTGCTTTAGCTTGAAGCAAGTTTCGGTATCATGGTTCTTGCCTTGGTGATATTGGCAATAGGCGTTTCGATTCCAAAAGCGAGTTTTCTTTCCTTCAGGTGGGTGCGGAGTGGGCCCGATCGGTTGCAGTTTTCCTTGTTCCATGAGTCTCTTCAAGACACTAGCATATGTCGACCCTAAATTGATGAATGTCCATTGGGAAAGTTCGGCTTTCTTTGCAGTTGGATCGAGAAGGTTGACCTCATCAATTTTGTTGGTTTGACCATAGGGACGGGATCCAGTCGATGTAGACTCTTGATAGCCTCTACCGGTGATTTTGTCCAAGACGCCCTTGCGTAAGTCATCCTCAATACGTGTCCTAAGGATTTTCAGATCTTGGAAGGTCTTGATACTTTGGTACCTGAGAAGGTTGGCAAATATCGGATGGAGGTTGTTTACGAACTTCTCCACCAGGGTCTACTCGCTCGGCTTGCTTATCAATTAGGTGCTCACCCTTTTCCAGCGGGTTAGGAATTCGGTGAATCCCTCCCTGTCATTTTGGATTAGGATCTCAAGGGTGCGGGTGTTGGCCTGAATTTCGACGTTATCGGCATATTGATTATAGAATTCAACGACAACTTCGTCCCAAATGGTGATGCTTTTCGGGTCGAGGGAATAGTACCATTGACAGGGAATTGGCTTCAAGGATGACCGTAAGATCTGTGTAAAGAGCTCCTGTTTGACCCCCTTGAAAGACATATAATCTTTGAAGGCTCGTATATGTTTGAGTGGGTCCTCCACTCCTTTGAACTTGGGTACATCGGTTATGGTGAAGTTGTCAGGTAATTGATCCCCGACACGCTCGAACCTTCGGTTGTTTTCTAGGTGGATGTTATTCCCACGGACTTGGAGTTTCTCTTCCAAGAGCTTAAACCTTTTCTCAGTTTCGGTTAATGGTGGAGGGTTATGTTCTCCAGCTTCCTTGTTTTCCAGAGTGTCGATACGGGTATCGACGCGGTCTAGAGTGACTTTGAGGGATGTGAGTACACTGGCTAGCTGAGAAGTTGTGAGATCTTTGTTGTTATCATCGTTGTTGTTGTTGTTGGACGAAGCTGAAGATTGGGCCATGGTTCTGAAGCAGAAAATGGCTCACATTATATATCAATCTGACACGGGTTAAAGACTAAATGCAGATACCACACGGGCGAAAAAGACATATCGGACTTGACGAGACGAGGACGACCACATGCGGCGCCTCGTGCCGACTTGATTTATGGTGAGACGGTGTTGACTAGACTTTTACTCGAGTTCAACATGATGGCGTGACATTGTTGAATGAGCCTCGACGGTGAGATGACTCATAAGTATATACCCATATGTACGTTTGCTTTAACTCGTAAACAAGAGGTTGAATTGGAGTGGTAGACTGAAATTTTCGAAAATGGAAAGTTTCCAAAATACATTCGTTGATTTATAGACAGCTTTCGAAAAATAAGAATCCTTAAAGACCAGCTATTTGGGATAGAAAAAAGGGTCGTCTTAGGTTTGTTTTTAAAAGACGGTTCGAGATAAAGTTGCGGCGGCCTTGAAAACGGTGCGTTATTTCCAAAGACGGGTTTTCAAAATTCAAAAGGTGCGTGTTTTTAAAGTCGAGTTTTGAAAAATTGAAATCGTCGTGGTCTCGAGAATGGTGCGTCATCCTCGGGATTTGAAATTTCCTCGAGAATGGCGCGTCGTTCTCGGGTTTTGAAAAGATCATTATGTCGGCGGAAATGTCCATTATGTCGGCGCACAACGGTTTAATATCCGTGTTTTAAAATTGTCATTACGACGGCGTAAAAAGGTGCTTGAAAACGATTTAAAATCCATGTTTTGAAATCGTCATTATGACGGCGTAAAAATTTGCTAGAAAACGGTTCAAAACCCACGTTTTGAAATCGTCATTACGACGGCGTAAAAAGGTGCTTTTTTGCAACGGTCGGCGTTAGACCGAGCTTTGAAATGGCCATTATAACAGCGCAAAAGGGTGTTTTGAAAATTTAGAAATAATAGGGAAGGGCCTATGATCACATAGTACATAAGCACTCACAGTTCACTATATTATGCATAGTGTTTACACGGGTTTTGGCTTAGAAGGGGTGGTTACACACCAAGCAATCAATGGTATGCTTGATGTAATCGGTAGCCGAAACGTGGGGAAGAGTAAACTCACGCCGACGAGACGAGCCAATTGGTCGATAACGGTTAGGTTGTGGACCTGGACAAGGAACCCGACTTATGACCGTAATATCAAATGATCCATTTCAACCAAGACCTCGTTCGAGTTTCACATCTAGGGATCATAAAGGCACAAGTGTCCTAGTTTTCCCCGTGGAGTCGCCAATCTGTCGACACGGTCCACCCGCACGCCGGCTCATGGTCGTATGGCGGTCAAAAGCCACGCTCGGCGGCGTAGGTGGAATATTTTATCACCCGGATCTCTTTAAATCAGTCGGCTTCGTCTCGACGAAGGTCTCGAAACGATGCTAGTGATGTTCGGAGTCGCCACCAAACATTTATGGGATGCCTGTAAACCGTTCAAATCCACTTTATACCTCGCTCAAACGAAGCAAAAAGCGGTGCTTGACATAGGTACTAAAGATGAGGACTCGTCCTTCTTTTAGCATCCTATCACTAGAATGACTATCGTACGCCCTGTATAAGGCCATCCACTATCCAAAGATTCTGATTAACAGATGAGGGTACGAATTTGGAAGCTCTTTAATCGACCACCCAATCCTGCCCGCGGTAGCGGCTTCTACTGGTCGATCTTGGTTGGTTAAGTGCAAAAGTTGATAAAACGGGTTAAATGCTTGAATGCGCATCCACAAGTTTAAGCCTAACATGTGAGATTTGCTATGTCATTTGTTTATCCAAATATCAAGTAGTTGATGTCGAGTTAGATTTTAATGTTGATTTGCATGACAGAACGGAAATTAAACATCCAGTTACCGAGTTAGGTTTATGGGCTTAACATGGTCAATTTGTTTGAAAGAGTGTTTGAAAACATTGAAATGTAAAATATGAACTCGTTAGTCTGATCTGTCATGTATTCGGGTTAACCGTAATCGGATCATCCTAAACAAATGTTGTAAATGAAACAGAAGCAGCGCTAGGCAGCCTTTAAGGCGCGAGCCTATGGGTGATGTAACATGGTCTGCCCACATTTGAAAATTAGGGAAAAATAAAGGCCTATGGCCCTCCAAGGAGCCCTCCCGGTTGCTTAAAAGGTTATGAAAACCGTTATGAAAAGGGTTTTGAAACCCGCTTTTGTTGAAAAGGTCGCCATTACCGCTTTTGTTCAAAAGTTCGTTAAAACCTCTTTTGTTGAAAAGGTCATTAAGACAGTCATGGTATAAATAACCAAGGATGATTTCGGTAATGGTAAAAAATATTTATCATAAAAATGATTTTGAATTCTGACTAGAGAAGCACTTCTGAATTCAAACACTTTTGAATTCTGACTAAAGAAGCCTAAAGAGGCGCGGGGTACCTAGTTGTGACTAGGAGCTACTGCCTCAGGTCAAAACCCGGTTTTGGCTCAAACAATCCATGTTTTGGATCATGTTATACATGTTGAAGTCATGAAAACAATAAAGAAAACATTTAATAAGAGGATTAATTACACCCTCATACTTACATGTTCGATTCCTTGACGAGAAATTGACAAATAATAAAACTTATAAGTCGGAAAACTCGATTTGAAAAACTGTTTTGTAAATATGGAGTGTTGCTTTGCGTTAGTGTTAGTGTAGTTGGTCGAAGTGATATAAGTCAAGTGTTTTTAATGCACGATGACGGCACCAAACAATTTGTATGGCTCGTGTTTTCGATCGGTAGGTCGAAAACACGTGTCGGTTTTTAACTTTAGAAGTCGAGGTCTTGAATTTTAAGGGAGAAAGAAGGGGCGCACTCTCGCGTGATTGTAAATGGTGGTTCTTAAGGGGTATTTATAGAGAAATGTGTGGTGTTGTGCATTTTGGGCGACGTGGCCATGCAGGCCACCCATTGAGGCGCGTGTGCTTTGGCGACACAAGTGGTTGTCCTGTCCCTTACACCGTCTACAATAAGATGTGGGTGATATTTGGGGTGCGTTTGTTGTGTTTGACTCATGTTTGACTCGTCCTTGACTCGTGTTTGAGTTGGGAGTTGAATTTTGAGTCGGTTTTTGGATCGGTGTCAGTTTTGGCTCTTATTAGTGTCATTGCGACCCCGTCGTCGTGCATAAAACACTCAAGGTATTTTTGAGATGTTTTAAAATGTTTTTCATTTTCAAAATCGTTTTGAGCTTTCCGACGCATTATTATACAAACTGTCGATCAAACACAGCCGATTTCCGAAGCATGTTGTAGTCCGATAATCATCGGATGTTTGTTAAGGATTCCACAGATATCGGGTATCTACAATGTTCGGTCAAGATTCATTTTGTGCGCGGTCTAATTAAAGTGATTAAGGAGTTATTGTAACACCCTCATACACCAAGGTACCTTAACAAGGACAACCCAATGTATGAAGGTTCTACCATCTCGGTTTCCAGAGGTAGTATGCATCACAGTAACCATAATGAAACAAGTTTAAATGAAATAACTTTAAGTAAAGGAATTACAAGTCTCCCAAAAGAAAATACAAGTCTTAAACTCCGAAAGAGATAACCAAAACATAAAGTGATAAAACTATTCCGGAGGAAGCTAAACTACAAAACTGGTGGTGACTCAGCCCTATCCAATCCTCGAAAGCTACATCAACAGCCATAACCTGCAAAGCCAACTGCTCACCATCCCCGAATGGATCACCACAGTTTTGAAAACATAAAACGTGGTCAGCCAACTATATAATCAATATAAAAACATCAACAACATCAAACATAATCAACCAAGGCAAATTGTAACATCCATCCTCCAAACTCCATAGTAACTAGTAACCGACTACACACCAAGGTGTGTAGCCCTGCCAGATTACCCATCGCAACAAGTAATCCACACCGCTAGTGGGTACCGCAGCCTTACCACCAAAATCCCCGCTCATCGCATCGAGCGAACCCAGATCATTAATGTTCACATCCCCCTTATGATGGGAGCCATAAGAGACGAACATATGGTTGGAACCATCTCCTGAAAATAGCTCCAAAACAATCAATAACCAACACAATAAAACTGAATCACACATTAACCATGTAAGACCGTCACATTATATCGTATATCAATTAAACAGCCAACTGAGTAGGAAAACCCTACCTGAACAGCAATCCAAGCACTAGGCATAACAAAGTAGACTATAAAGCTTCTTCTACGAAGTCCTCACTTAAGATAGTATCAACCAATCAATAATACGGCATACAAATTGTGATTCACTCTAAAACCCCCAAATTAACCCAATTAGGGTTTGACCAATCTTAACAAAACAACATAAAACTATGATAGATGACTTGCCTAAAGATGCGAAAACCCCCAAAAATGAAGAACCCTAGCCTTGGAATGATGAAGATAGAAAAGGAAGCAGTTATGTCGTTATATCTTTTGTGAAAAAGAGTTTAAGCAGCTAATAAAAAGGTTTAAGTCGATAAAACATGATTATATATGCTTCTCGTGTTACCTTAATAAAATCGTGAAAAAATAACGTAACGAACTGAACACTCGACCGCGTAAGCTACACTCGATCGAGTTCCAACAAGGCAGAAGCCTGACAGAACCACCACACCACTTACTCGGCCGACTGACTAAGGACCATAAATATGATGTATTACAGTCTTCCCTCCTTAAAAACGAACTTCGTCCCCGAACTTCAAACCCATACCTATAAAAACAAACACCAACACTGACCAAAACCAAAACATACCTAAAATGTAACCAAACCATACTCAACCCATGATCAAACAACCCGAAACGTACCCAAAACTGACCAAAACTAACCCAAAAACACACGCGATCATCTCCTACCCCCTTTAAAAGAACAAGGTTACGTCTCCGTAACCAAACATACCTGATCAAAAAGATGTTGATACTGTTCCTTTATTGCTTCCTCCGGTTCCTATGTTGCTTCCTCAACATTGTGATTGGTCCAAAACACCTTTAGCAACACTGTCTCACCGTTCCGAGTTTTGCGCACCTTACGATCCAAGATCTCCATTGGCACCTCCATATAGGTCAAAGCCTCATCTAACTCGATGTTCTCAACCTCTAGCATATTATAAGGGTCACTCACATACTTCCGGAGTTGAGAGTCATGGAAACCATTATGCACTTGGTCCAAAGCTGGGGGTAAAGCCAACCAATAAGCCACCTCAGCGATCTGAACCAAGATCTCATAGGGTCCTATGAACTTCTGGCTCAACTTGCCCCTCTTACCAAAGCACATTGGTGACACTTTTAAAAGAACCTTGTCACCCACCTGAAACTCGATGTCCCTTTGATGCAAATTAGCATAGCTCTTCTGCCGATCCTGAGCTGCTTTCATCTTTTGCATGATCAACCATACCTGGTCAATCATATCATGCACCATCTATGGTCCTAAACCCACAGCCTCTACACTATCATCCCAACATTAGGACTCCTACACCTCCTCCCATACAAAGCCTCGAAAGGTGTCATCCTAATACTGGTGCGAAAGTTGTTGTTGTATGAGAACTCAATCAAATCTAGCCTATCCTCCCAATTACCACTGAACTCCATCACAAAAGCCCAGAACTTATCCTCCAAAGTCTTTATGGTACTCTCAGTCTGCCCATCTATCGCAGGATGAAATGCCTTACTCAGCTTTAAGGTAGTTCCCATCAACTCCTGCAACTCCTCCCAAAACCTGGATATATACCTCGTATCCAGATCTAACACAATGTCTTTCGGTACCCTATGTAATCTCACCACATTCTTCATGTACCCACTAGCCAACTGAATCTTACACCATGTATCTTTATTGCAATAAAATAAGCTGACTTTGTCAGCCAATCCACTATCACCCAAATCATATTGTTACCTTGCTGAGTTCTCGCTAACCCCACAATAAAGTCCATAGAAATAGACTCCCATTTCCACTCAGGTACCTCAAGAGACTGAATCTTACCTTGTGGTCTTTGTTGTTCCCCATTGACCCTTTGATAAGTCAAACATCTAGCCACAAGCTCAGTTGTCTCTATTTTTATCCCAGGCCACCAGAACGTCTTCTTAAGATCCTTATAGAGCTTGTCACCTCCTGGATGTATTGAATAGGGAGTGCGATCTGCCTCTTCCATAATCATCTTAGCTCCACATCATTAGGTACGCACCACCTCCCATCAAACCGAACACTCCCATTTGCATGAACGGAAAACCTCGAAAATGTCCCATTTTCTACCCCATCTCTCTACTCTCGAATCTTAGGATCAACGGCTTGCTTATTCTTGATCTCATCATAAAACTCAGGTTCAAATGTCAAATCCACAACATCATCCCCTTTCCGATGAAGGAAACCACATACTGTATGTGAACTCACTGATTTTATTAATTAACATCTTAATTAAACGGATCTTGTTGCATGTATAACAAAAGAGATATTAGAAAGAACATTTTACTTACATTAAAAGATTTCGGCAAAATGGGCACCATCCAAGTCACCTACTTAGATTGTTCTTGAGCTAATATCACCAAGGATGATCTTCCTTAAGGCCCCAAGTGTAGGAACCCTCTAACGGAGAAAACCCAAGACTAAATCGACTATATCTTTAGTATGTGTCTTAATCTAGTCCATATAAGAGAGGACCTTAAATAACAAATAATATTGATACTACAATAGTATGAATGTTTCGGTTTATTTGTATAAAAATGAACAA
>VHZZ01001011.1:138084-150138 GCA_009801015.1 Silene noctiflora | reverse complement strand
GGCCGTAATAATAATTAATCTCGCGTTATTAGCAAACCCTGACTAAACAGGCCCGTAATAAATACTTACTCGATCGAGTAAGCAGGCTACTTGATCGAGTCCCAAGAGTACTCGATCGAGTACCAGACAGACAGGCTCTAATTCCAATTTACATAAACTTACTCGACTGAGTAAGTCCTACTCGGTCGAGTAACCAAAGGCAGAGAAAACCGTAGTATTACAGTTATGCTGTCAAAATTGCTCTCAACATATTCCAAACTTGAAAAGATTAAATGAATTTAATGTCGTTTTATCTCAAGTGTTGATTACGGATAAATGGATCAATCTCCTTCGATAGTATTGGAGGCAAGTTCATGAAACGTTCATCGCAAGTTTGTTCATTTTATTTATAAGAGTTATAAATCGAAATCTTTAGTACTCACAATATTTAGTTTTTGTTTTATTTACCACATGACGCGTAAAAAAAAACAAATTTACACATTAAAATAAATAACTTGACATTAATATTAAAAATACAGGTAAAAGTTATTATAGAAAACATGTTATGTATAAGAAAATCAATATATATAGACTTAAATAAGTGAGAATATGAATTTTATATATTATACCATAATCTTTTAAGGTTGGGTCAAGAAAAGAAAGGTAAGGTGAGTAGACAAGACAAACGGGTCAATTGGTTCGGGTTCAGGTCAGGTCAATTTGGGTTTGGTTTGTTCGGGTTTTTGAGAATTCGGGCCAGACGAGGTCGAGTTGGATTATTTCAAGTTCAGGTCAATGTCATTTCTCGGTAGGTTATTTTTAAGTTATTTGAGAATAACAGTCAGTTTGTGCTAATAAACAAACGGGTTGGGTTAAATATGGTCAGGTCAATTCGGGTTTCGAGTACTAAATTTGAGTCCACAATTTGGATGCTGGTAAAGTTCAGGTCAGGTTATTTTTTACGGCCTAGTTTTGCCAAGTGTAAAGGTAAGAGTGAGAGTCGAGGTGTTCAAATGCGGGCTAAGGTCGGACATGGGCCGGGCTCACGTTTAATTTTGGCCCACAGACAAGCGGGTTAGCGGGCTCGGGACGAGTTAGTGAGCTGGGCCTTTGCATTTTTCTTAAAATGCCTTGTCCGTACCCGCTTTTTTAATGGGCGGGATGAGCCGGGTTCAATGGACGGGACAACCCATGAACATCTCTAGGTGAGAGTAAGAGCACTCATTAAAATAAGAGAGGTTTAAGGAGAAACTTTTAAAGGAGCACCTAAACATGATATATATAACAGTTAGAATGAGGTTGAAAGGAAAATAAGAAACAAAAATATATTTTGATGGTGAAAAAAAAGAGCCCTAATTAAACTCATTGTCAGAAATGTTCCAAGAGCCATTGACAATAACGGAGGACATCAAACACGTGGTTAAGATAAGGATGAGAGATCCAAAGAGAAGAGATCTAAAAGGCCTAAGGTGTACTACATCTATATTAGTCATTTATCATATTTTAGATACAAAGATCAAAAGACAGAAGACTTGACATATTATACGTAACACATGCAATGTTAAGTGAATTAAAATACGAAAGGATTGTCATTTTTGTTTTGTTTCATTAATTAAACCTCCGAAAATAACTATCTAAAGGAAAAAAGTGTGTCATCTAAGCTTCAATTAGTTTACCAAATAAAATCATATGCTGAAACAATAATGATCGTTAATCAAATTATATTAGCATTGAAATTATCCTACAGTTCCCTTTACACAATAAAGGCCTAAAACAACTTTACACATTATACATTTAGCCAACTATATTAGAATCTGTGCAACACACGGACAAATCACATGTTAAAACAAAAAAATTGTCCGACAAGCCCCTCTACATCAATTAGTAGACTATACAACCTATACAACTGGCCTGGTAGTATAGATTTGGAGCTTTATAGTAAATACTTTGAGCTTATATGTACATTTTACGAGCTTTATTGAAAAGAATTTAGGCGCCTATATATCAATTTTAAACTCAAAATATTATAATGAATCTAAAAAATAATACATATAAGCTCAATTAGATTTTAATTTTGACACCTGAAAAATTAAAATGTAACTCATAAATTTTAAAAGCTCGAAAATGTTGCATATAAGTTCAATTAGATTTGTATTGGATGTACCATGGTCATATACATCTGGATGTATAGTCTTATTTGTGCCTCTACATAATAAAAGCTAAAACGTTCTTAAACATTAGTTATACATTTAAATGTTAGTCAATTATTTTAGAATCTGTGCAACGCACACGGGGAACACACTAGTACAATATTAATTTTATAGTATAACTTTAATACATAGTATTATTTAATAACAAAATAATTATTAAAATAACTTAATTATTATTAACGATATAAATGTCTTCCGTAGTACTTTAATTATTAATTTTAGTACTTAAAATAGTTTTTTGATTTAGAAAATGATTAAAAAAAAGGCTTCAAAGAATAATTTCTGACCCGCATTCTGACGTTAACCTACTCCGTCATCCGTATTTTAACCCGAGTCGAGACCAATTCTAACATATCCGACCCGGTTAACAAGTCAACAGAAGTACCATATACAAACGGGTTTATTACCGACATAATATCGCCCACAGTTTGAGCAATCGAGAAAGTGGGTAATCGAGTCATGAACACATCGACAAAGTAGAGTCAGCCTTAGCCCTTATGCTTGCATGCCCTTATCCATTACGATATTAATCCTGGCTTGCTGACTCAGATCACATCCATATACGTTATATTCTTTCCTCGTATACCTTTCTACGTTAATTATAAACGAATATTTACCCAAAACACTTCAGATTTGCACCGTAATTATATAATAATCTCATACTTCAAACTTAAAAATAAAATAACTTTTTAATTAGATACTTATACACGATAGACTAATATCTATCGATAGGACCAAATCTGATGAGCTTTTATAAACTAAGATCAAACTTGTCAAAACTCGAAAACGTGTGTGGATATTATACGACACTTTTGGATAAGATGACATAAACTGCGTAATCACCCAAATTATAAGCCTATATATATCCAACCTCAAAACACACTTTTCTTTCATTCATTCTACTTGATCTTCAATCAAATACAATAATACATCAAAAAATTTGAGAGATAAAAATGTTGGCAATTTTTAGCAAGAGTTTGGTGGATGCACCAAAAGAGTTGAATAGCCCGGGTTCGATATCATTCGGGTCGGCTAATATTAATAATAAGCCTAAGTTACCTGAAGAAATCGTGAGGATATTTCAGCAAGCTTATTCTCATAATGCCCCTCTTTCTATTGGTCTTGGCAATTCTGCTTTTCTTGCTTATTCTCCATGCAAAGGCCCTCAACTCCAACACAAAAGGTAATTAACGTACTACTACTAGTCTACTACTATAATAATAGAGTCGATAAGACGTAAAAGATCAAATTAATTTTCTACGAGTAGTATTTTGATCCGACTTAAATAACAAATTATGAATCTAGTCTTAATATACATTCATTAATACAAAAACTTGTTTGTGATTGATTACAGGACATTTTGTGGACTGGACAGCATGTACTGCATATTCTTAGGAAATTTGAACAACTTAAACACCTTAATCAAACAATATGGCCTGGGAAAATCTACCAATGAAGCCATGTTCGTAATTGAAGCGTACCGGACGCTCCGAGACCGTGGCCCGTACCCCGTTGATCAAGTTCTTAAAGACCTTGAAGGCTGCTTTGGATTTGTTATCTTTGATAAAAATGCTGACACTGTTTTTGCTGCTCTGGTAATTAATCTTTTAATTAATTAATCTATTATTTCTGTAATTACCTTTTTTTTTTTTTAAATTAAAATAGTTTTTGAATTTTTTATTTTATTTTTATGTTTTGATAATAATAGGGTGCAGATCAAAGAGTTGAACTATTTTGGGGAGTTGGTGCAGATGGATCTGTTGTTATTTCTGATAATAAAGATGTGATTAAAGCCAGCTGTGCTAAATCGTTTGCACCCTTTCCTTCTGGTAAGCAACACAAATTATAGAATATTACTGTTTTACAACGTTAAATGGTTCATTTTTTTTTTATCTTTTTTAAAAGAGTATCCATTTATAAGTTGTTTTTTTTTACAGAATGGGTCCGTGCCACAGTTCAAAAGTGTTTTGTCCCCTAATTTTAAAACGCGTTTTGCGTTGATTACTTATCGTTTTAAGTTAAATTCGAGATGAATTTTGGTGCTAATTGTTTGGGATTGATGGAAAATGCAGGGTGCATGTATCACAGTGAAATGGGTCTAATGAGTTTTGAGCATCCAAAGAACAAATTGAAAGCAATGCCAAGAATTGATAGTGAAGGTGCAATGTGTGGAGCAAATTTTAAGGTGGATGTTAGCTCTAAGAAAGCCTCTATGCCTCGAGTTGGTAGTGAAGTTAATTGGGCTTTTTCGGGTTCTCGGGCCTGATTAACTAAGTTAATGAATATCATCTCATGTATACTTTACTATTTGAGTTTATGGTTAATAAACATGAAGTAAGATTTCAATGATTCAAATGTTAATTTGTATTTCAGTTCAGCATAGTTTAGTTCAATTCGATTAAGGTTCTATGGGTTCATTTTAGTTTATTTTTATTTATTCAATTCAGTTAAGTTTAGTTCATTTTAAAAAAATAGTTTAAATCTAAAAAATATTAGCCTTACGTTGAATTTTGTTATCGAGTCTAGGGGCACGCTTACGCAAGAGAGATAAGTCGGTTTATAAGTTCAAGAGTTTTCCATCTCGAGAGTCTAGTTTTTATAAGTTTTAGGCTCTTTCATCCCATAATCAGTGTTCATTTGTTGGACATACATAGTGCCTTTAGTATTGGTGAGCTATTTTTTCACGCTTCCCTAACCCTAATCTTACACCTACCGGCTACTGGCTACTGGCTACTGGCTACCGACACCTAATATTAATAACTACTTTCGTAGATTTTATTCTAACAATAACTATATTTGATTATCTACCGTATATAATCATATTCCTTACCACCCTGTAATCTATGGAATGATTTATGATTAAACAACATCCTCATTGGCCATAGTAACACAAATCCTCGTTAAGTCTATGTTTGGTAAGATAATTCAAGTAGCTTATTTGGTCAAAGTAGTTTATTTGACCAATATTTCAGCTACCTAATTAATTTTCTTGCAAGTGTTTGTTAAGTAGCTTATTTGGTTAAATAAGTTACCTGAAATGAAATGCTACCTAGAGTAGCATTTGAGATTTCAGGTAACTGAAATAAGTTATTTTCCAGTTTTTACCCTTTCAATCTATAAAAATAAATAATTATTCGTATCTTTTTACGTCATTTACCAAAAATCAGCTACCTTTCCAGATAGTTTGCCAAATATTTTTTATATAATCAATTACTTTATCAACTCCTAATTTTCAGCTACCTTTTCAGGTTTTAGTTAGCTTTTCAATTTCCAGTTAATTTTTCAGATTTCAGTTATCTTTTTAACTTGTTTTACCAAACATAGCCTAAAGACGGCATATATGTCTTAACCTAAAAACGAGTTAAGGATCACATGTAAGAAAGAACACAAATTCTCGAAGAACACAAACACAATGCATTGATATTAACAAAAGGATTGTCATATCTATCTTTCTTAACTATAAAGTGAGTCAAGTATCACACCTGTTTTATTCACTTAAGGAAGACCTATTGCTATAGTAAATACGTAGCAGTTGCAACTTGACGGTTGCTGCCTGCTGCAATGAAGCCATGCATGAAGGTTCGATAACCTGCACATAGTACACACACTAGTGATCTCATTTAAGGTCGTAATCTAACCTTCAATTTTTACACGTGTCTACAACGGTATAGCTATGGGTGTACTGGGACGTCTTGGAATTACATTAAACTTTAATTTTGTCCACGTACTATTTAAATAACATAATAGATATAATTGCATTGAAAGTTGCAGATTCAAATCTCTTGTTTTTTGTACTGTATAATTTTTGTGGCCTATATGACATTGAAAAACAACCAATCGGCTTGACTCAAAATCGGTTTTGCATTGTTAAGTGTTTGCTATAGAATTATTTCGCTTTACTGGTCGGTGCATTGATCGATAAGCTACAAGAGTCTTGATCTATACTGGTCGGTGCATTGATCGATAAGCTACAAGTCTTGATCTAGGAAGAAAAATCAACAATTGCTGAGGTTCTTATTACACCGTTTGTCCGTTCTCAGTAATCGTCGTTGTTGCTGGCCCCCTATAGGAATGGTGTCAACCATTCACACTTAGATAATAATCCAACTATCCAAATCAATGGAAAGCTTTTTCTATCATTGTTATTGTCATTGACCCTATAATCATCGTTACAACTCTCTTCCGTTGATAGGACCCATTCTCGAATTGAATGACATTTAACAAATCTACCGTAGACCAATAACATATTTAAGGCCTTGTTTGGATAGAAAGATTTTGGAAAGAAAAGAAGGGTAGAGAGTTGGTGGGAGCCAATTTCCCTTGTTTGAATAACAAAATGGGGGTGGAGAGATTTGAAAGAGAGCGATAATGGATGAAACCCCTTTTATTGTAGTCCCCTCTTCTCCTCTCCTTTTTAGACATAAAGCCAGTTTATTACTTTAGAAATCGGTTTTATGTAAGGAGCTCCTTGTTTTGTAATTCAATGATTAAGGGCTTCCTTATAACTTACGAAACTCATTATAATTCTCCCATTGCTATATATGTCTAGGCATCTTCTTTTCCATAAGTAATTGATTTTTACAATGCAATGAAAGGCTTATTTATAATGTGATGAATCTAGATAACATTACTCACCTTTGTAATATTTCCAATATAAGTTACCCGCGATTTTATTTATTTGTAGGTTAGATACGATATATTCCCTTTATTCCGATCAATAGTTTACAGTTTTTTTTTTGGGCGTTTCAGTCAATAGTACACTTTGTTTTTCTAGTAAATAAACCAACTCATGTAGCTGGACACCATTACATTTCCTCCTCATTTTAAGTTGTTTTTAATTTTTTTTAATAATTGTATACTCATACCTCTCTCCTTACCTTAAGAATCGTGTATAAAGTAACTGTAAATTATTAATTGAGACGGAAAGAGTAAAGCATACAAAGCATACATGTACTCATACGTAAAGGTTACATCTGAGATTTGGAAACATTTTAGTTGACAACAAAGCTCATAAAATACACACAAGTAACACAAGATTACAAGAAAACGTTTTGAGTAACTCCAAATGCTAAACACGATAAGTTTATAAGACCGTCACATAACATATAACTACCTAATAAAGATTACAGAGTAACAGTTTACACTTCTTATTTAATGATAACAATAAAATAACGATGCTCAACACTTGAAGATTAGCATCATTTCCCCAAGTCTTTGACCTCTAGTGTAGCATATCGATCCACAGATTGGGTAGCTGCGTTCAACAAACTTACATAGCCATTAGTGAACCTTTTCACAAACCATGTCTTAGACATTGAGAGTAATGCCACAGTATTAATGTCAATCACAGTAGGCCTAAATATTGCATTTGCATGATTGCTGATATTATTAGGCTCAATTACGTCGGCCACCACTAAATCATCCTTGTCGACCCTCCAAAACTTGCCAAAATACTTCGATTTTATGTATAAAGTACCATCACGCGAATGTACCATCACGCGAATGAAACATCTCGTGTGCAACCTTTGGGTCATTAGGGTCATCAAACGAAAATTGAAAGCATGGCCTTCCGTTATGTGAAAATGCGCCTATGTATTTTCCGTTCTCACCTTTAAATGCCACGTTTTTGGGCAATTTGAGAGCAGATGATCAGTCTATAATGTTGAAAATGTCGCATGAGTCGTGAGCAGTGTCCTTCGATCCTGCGAATAAGCATGAATAAAAAGGTGCACCGATCCGCCATAGGCACGCGTAATGTCCAAGTTGGACGTGCATGATTCAAGCCTTTTTGGTTGCACCGTCCTCTATGATTATAGGCTTGAACAACGTACATGACCACTCACATTTGTTCTCATTTGGTTCATCCGCTGAGGCCGTTATCCAATAATGATTTGGCGACCACCTAAAAAAAAGACATTTGTTATATCGATGCGTAAATTATCTCTTTAGTCTGTTTTAACACAAGTAAGGATCACAAAATGAAAGTCAAGAACTGTTAGAATATAAACATACATAAGTTAGTTAAGTCAGTTAGTTGAGGTAGTTACAAGTTTGTTATCATTGATTATGTCGGTGTATATGTTTGTATATAACCATATCATCTCGTGTAAATTGTATCTTACCAATCATAACAATAATTCAATACAAACCTTACAATTCATCTCTCTACAATATCTCTATTTTCTCTCGTACATTCGGTAAACACTCTTCTCTCATCCTCAATCAATCTTCGTTTATTACCATGAACTTCTTTGTAGTTCTTCATGGTATCAGAGCAGGATTAATATTTTGATCTTGTTTTCTGATTAGCTTTCCTTTATTTCTTGTTTTTACCATATAATTCCGTTGCAATTTTTATTTCTTTTTTAGTTTTCTTCTTTCTTAAACAATGGCTGCTCAAGAAAATACCGTGAATTCAGAAATTGATGTGAATAATCCTCATTTTATTCACTCAACTGATCTCACAGGCGTAAAGTTGGTTAATACTTCTTTTGATGGCACGAACTTTGCAAACTGGAGAAGATCAATGCTCATTGCCTTATCTGCAAAGAACAAGATTGGCTTCATTGATGGAAGCATTCCTAGGCCTGCTGCTACTGCTGCAACTGCTAGAAACTGGCAGCGTTGCAACGACATAGTCTTCTCCTGGATCATTAATTCAGTCTCTCCAGAAATTGGTGATTCTATTCTCTACAGTGCGACAACACAAGATGCTTGGGATGAACTTGAACAAAGATACAATCAGACTAATGGTGCACAGCTGTATGGTGTTCACAAGAAGTTATCAAATTTCTCACAAGGGAATGATGGAATTGGCACATATTTCACAAAATTTAAATCTATATGGGATGAGATAAATGGCATTGGAATGAATCCCAAGTGTAGTTGTGCATGCAATTGTGGAGCAAGAGAGAAGCAACTTCATTTTCAAGAAGATAAGAAGGGTGTGGAGTTCTTAATGGGTTTAAATGATTCCTATGCGGTGGTTAGAGGCACAATCTTGATGCAGAATCCTCTTCCAAAGGTGGCAACCATTTACAATAATTTGCTTCAAGAAGAAAGGCAACGAGAGATTCATAATACAGTCAATGTTCAGGCAGAATCTGCGGCTATGTTGGCCAGAAACCTGGGTTACAGAGGCAATTTCAACAATAGACCTCCTTCTAATTCTGGAAATTTTAATTATGGAAATTCAAGCAATCCTGGTAATCCAGGAAACAGTTATAGAGGCAATTCTAATACTTTCAGAAATAATAATGTTCTTGGTCGAGGTTAGAGAAATGTCAAAGGCAAAGCTCCTATGGAGAATGACAAAGGTATAGCTTAATCATTCTTCTCCAACGTTTATTATGTTTTGGTTTTGTAAACCTAATTACTTTGTTTACTTTACTTCCGTGTATTGTTTATTGTTTGACTCTCGCTTTTAGACATCGAAAAATGTTTTAAAATCCCGTATTTCCGCTGCATATTTTATCAAGTATGTTTTATTTGGTGTCCTAAATAGCTGGGTATCACATCTTGGTTACCCTTTTGGTAAGAAGGCTTACAAGTTGTTAAATATTGAAACCAAGGCTATTGTTATCTCCAGAGATGTAGTTTTTCATGAAACTGTTTTTCCATATATTTCTGATGCTCCTAATTCTTTTGTTCCTTTAGCCATATCAGATGCTTATTTCCCTTCTGTATATCCATCTGTTGTTACCACTAATACTGATATTCCTCCTACTGTCTCTACTAATGTTCCTAACACTGCTGTTTCTACTGATGTTCCTAACACTACTGTATCTCATGATTTTATTGTTCAAAATGTTATTCCTTCTATTAATTCTACTAATATTGTTAATCCTGTTAGACATTCTACTAGGTCCTCTAGAATTCCCTCATATTTGCAAGACTATGTTTGTCCTTTGAAAAACAAACACTGCAATGCCATTTTTCCTGATGAATGTTGTAATACTCTTACATCTATTTGTGAGGATGCTGTTTTTTCTTCTGGTAATTCTGGTACCACTATTTTTTTCTCTGAGTGTAAGCAATATAGTTCTTATTTAAGAACCAAAGACATATAAAGAAGCATCTGTTTATCCTGAGTGGCAAGCTGCCATTCAAGCAAAATTTAATGCATTAGAAGCAAACCATACCTAGTCTATAGTTCCTCTACCTCCTAGCAAGAAGTCTATCTCTTGCAAATGGGTGTTCAAGGTCAAACACAAAGCTGATGGCAGTATTAAAAGATACAAGGCTCGTTTGGTGGTCAAAGGATACACTCACAAAGAGGGTATTGATTATACAAAGACTTTCTCACCTGTTGTTAAGATGACTGCAATAAAAAGTCTTCTTGCTGTAGCTGTCAAAAGAGGATGGACAATGTCTCAGTTGTCAATAATTCATTTTTACATGGTGATCTGGATGAAGAGGTGTACATGAGTATCCCACCTGGTCTGGATGTTCATGGAAAGAATCTTATCTGCAAATTACAAAAGTCTCTCTATGGTTTAAAGCAGGCTTCCAGACAGTGGAATGCTAAACTCAGTCAAGCTCTAAGGTCTAGAGGTTATAAGCAGTCTCTCAATGACTATTCTCTTTTCAAGAAGMAATGCAATGGGAAAGTTGTGTTCATAGCTATATATGTTGATGATATCTTGCTGGTTGGAGATAATTATGCAGAGATTGAAGTTTTAAAGACTTTTTTGGATGATACTTTTAAGATCAAGGACCTGGGTGCCATTAGTTATTTCTTGGGGTAGGTATTACTCAAGCCAAGTTTGCCAAAGAATTAATTGCAGAATTTGGGTGTGATGGTTGCAGGTCTGTTAGTTCTCCTTTGACAGTTCTTTAAAACTTGATGCAACAACAGGAGAGTTATTGTCAAATCCTGTAGAATATAGAAGATTGGCTGGCAAAATAAATTATCTGACCAATACTAGACCTGATATTGCCTTTGCCATACAATTACTCAGTCAATTCATGTCTGCTCCAAGAACACAACACTGGAATGCAGCTATTCATGTACTTAAATACGTTACAAAGGATCCATATCAGGGTATTCTACTGAATAACACAATCAATTTCAATCTTGAAGGGTTCTGTGATGCATATTGGGCTGCTTGTCCACACACCAGGAGATCTGTCAGTGGATTTCTGGTCTTCATGGGTGGTAGCATGTTGTCATGGAAGTCAAAGAAACAACAGACAGTATCTTTGTCTTCTGCAGAGGCAGAGTACAGATCTATGCGCAGGCTTACAGCTGAGTTAGCTTGGCTAAGAAGGCTTCTCAATGAGTTGGAAGTCCAAGACATTAATCCCATTCCTATCAAATGTGATAGCCAAGCTGCTATTCATATTGCCAGAAATCCTGTGTTTCACGAAAGAACAAAACACATTGATCTGGATTGTCACTTTGTTCGAGAAAAATTGCAAGATGGTCTGATCAGTCTCTCCTATATACCTACACAGCACCAACCAGCAAATGTCCTAACCAAAGCTCTTGGAGGTCCTCAGCATGCTCTTATTCAAGGCAAGTTGGGGATGTTACCAACACCCTCCAACTTGAGGGAGGGTGTTAGAATATAAACATACATAAGTTAGTTAAGTCAGTTAGTTGAGGTAGTTACAAGTTTGTTATCATTGATTATGTTGGTGTACATGTTTGTATATAACCATATCATCTCGTGTAAATTGTATCTTACCAATCATAACAATAATTCAATACAAAGCTTACAATTCATCTCTCTACAATAATGACAAGCGGGATTTTGTCGCCCACCCCGCATCAAACAATATTTATAAAACTCAATACCAAACTAATGAATGTAGTAGGGTAAGGAGGTCGAACCACAGAGAGGTCAAAGATTGAATACAAGTC
>VHZZ01001011.1:55903-68938 GCA_009801015.1 Silene noctiflora | reverse complement strand
TTATTGGACTTGAAAATGAAACACGTTTATATTTGTAGGAACACTTGAACTAGAAGGTAGAAATTGAACAATTGGTTGTTTGTACTATTTGTGGACTTTAATTATCTCTACTACATTGACGACCAAGTCAACGTAAATAATAATTAAGCACTATATAAAGGAATATTAGTGAGATTATCAAATACAATACCTTACAAAAGAAATAAATAATATTAGTGAGATTATCAAATATCACAAATCTTCACATCTGCATAATGAGTAATATTATTCATTGTACTTATGGTACTCATGGTCCTCATGGTGGTTGTCATGCTCTTAACTGTGGTCATGGTCATGGATCTCATGAAGGTGGTCATGATGGTTGTCGTCGTCCTCATGAGGGTTGTCATGACGATTGTCGACATGGTCCTCATGATGGTTGTCATCATCCTCATGGGAGTCATTGACGTCCAAGTTACCGGATTTATTGCAAAAGGCCGGGATGTGGAAAAGATTATCGTGTCACTGTTCGACATGACAAATTGTGTCTTGCACTTCCAAGCAACCACGATGTTCACCAGGATGCTTGGACTGGTGACATTCATGATGGCACACAAATTGGAATTCATCCTGAGAACCACCGTCACCATGGAGATCCACATCGCAATGCTGACAATCAACTATGGAAATTCGTCCTAGCGTAAGGGCCTGCTAGACATTTTCAAAGTCTGGTTGGAAATTTGAAAGGTAGATGATAGATGAACCATCTCAACCAAAACCTTAAGGTGATGGTTGAGGCCCAACTATTATAAATATTCCTATTAGTAGACTCCTATTATTATGTGGTTGTGGCCACACATGTGACATTTCCATACCTTGTTAATAACATTTCCATTCATTTTAAATTGTAATTTCAAACTTATTATTGATCAGTTCAGTTGCTTTATTGCAGGATTAGTCGGTATAATTCAACAACAAGACCATTGGATGATCGGCGGTCTTTAATATGTATTTCTATTTGGCATAATAAGAAGCATCATATATTACTAATTGATGTGATAAAAAATAGTATAAGTCGGTCACTAGAACTCGATTAATGAATATGTCTCATGTGTATTGTATTGTGTTGTATTACTTCGTATTATTCACAAATTATTGTAAGAAAATGATGTTTTTATAATTCCAAGTACTATTTTGCCTAAATAGCTTTACTACAAATAACTTTCATCAATTACTATGGTTTTAGAGAGCACTGTTGTCTTCGATGAATAGTTTGATAATGTTTTATCGTAAAACCGTTTTATAGAAGAGTGACTCGTAGTTATTAAGAACCGCGCATACAAATTAGCAACTGATACAAGTTAAAAGTGTAAATTGAAATGTTACTTCATGTCTATTAACCGCGCATAAACTCAAATACTCCCTCCGATCCAGACAGATGGTAACACTTACCTAAAATGGATGATCCACACCAATGGTAACATACCATATTTGGCATGAAAAACGACTAAATTACCCTTACATCCACTACCTATTTACAACTTTACCATCCACTCACCCACTCACAAACTACATATTTAATTCACATAAACCCATGTGGCCCCAATCAAATTTTCCTACTTTACCCCTCACTTTTCCACCTTTTCTTAAATAACCACTTTTTTCCTATGTTACCATTTGTCTGGATCGGAGGGAGTAGTAAATTATACAGGAAATGATTGTTCATTAACTTAGTTAGTCAGGCCCGAGAACCCGAAAAAGCCCAATTAACTTCACTACCAACTCGAGACATGGATGATACCTTAAAATTTGCTCCACACATTGCACCTTCACTATCAATTCTTGGCATTGCCTTTAATTTATTCTTTGGATGCTCAGAACTCATTAGACCCATTTCACTGTGATACATGCACCCTGCATTTTCCATCAATCCCAAATAATTAGCATTAAAATTCATCCCCAATTTAATTGAAAACCATAAGTCAATCGACACAAAACTCGGTTTTAAATTAGGGGCAGCGAAAACCGAAAACAAAAATTTCTTGGACTGGGGAACAGAACTAAAACATTCGGTCTTGGACCAAACCAAAATCCGCAATATTTGGTCTGGTCTGGTCCGGTCTTAAACTGAAATGGACAAAATTAACCGGGTTTAAAATTTTGAATTGGGCCAGACCAAAACTAAAACTTCAAAAAAATGAGGAATGATGAGACCTAAATAAATTCGGTCCGAGGTCAGTCCATAGCGAATGATCTGGTCTAGTCTGGTCCAGTCCAGACCTAAACACACTCACCCCGGGATTTTTTGAGATTGAAACTAAAAAGTTTTTGCTTACCAGAAGGAAAAGGTGCGAATGATTTAGCACAACTTGCTTTAATCACATCTTTATTATCAGAAATAACAACAGATCCATCTGCAGCAACTCCCCAAAAAAGTTAAACTCTTTGATCTGCGCCCTATTATTATCAACACATACAAAATAATCAGTTTTCACTATTTTTCAGCAACTATTATAATAATTAAAAAAAGGTAATTACTAAAATTATTGATTTATTAATTAAGATTAATTAATTACCTGAGCAGCAAAAACAGTGTCTGCATTTTTATCAAAGATAACAAATCCAAAGCAGCCTTCAAGGTCTTTAAGAACTTGATCAACCGGATACGGGCAGCGGTCACGGAGCGTCCGGAAAGCTTCAATTACGAACATAGTATAAGGAATATGCAAGATATGCAAAGATCATAATCTCACCAAGATGGCAATTCCTACAATCAAGTTAGCAAACTTGTATTATGAGCAAATGATCCTCAAATGATTCTGTCAATATTCTATACATAGATAGTATTCAAAGATTGTATCAATTAGCTTCCATCATATTATTCTTAGCCTTATTTAGTTTTGTAATTAGCCTATATATACATTGTAATTGCCTCTTGTAAAATCATCAATACAATTATAAACATTTATATGATATACAAGAGCCAATAAAGAATCCTACTAGCAGCCACCACTACCCAAACTTTCGATCACCCAACCACCCTCATGACCTCCCACGACAACACCATCCCCAACCCCCATGAAGCAACCAAGCCCCTCACCTCCCTCAACCTCAAAAACTGTGTCAAGCTCACACCGCTTCGCAATTCCAACTCTCGCATATCCTATTCCGGTATAGTCTTTTAGGCTATCTCGATGGAACTATCTCAGCCCCCTCACCCACCATTGTCGCTGCTGACAAAAGCGAAACCCCAAACCCAGCCTATCAAACTTGGCTAAAACAAGACGGCTTAATCCTAGGAACCCTTATGGGCACCCTCACCGCAATCGTCCAATCCCTTATAGTTCGTGCTAAGACCTCGAAAGAAGCATGGGACATCCTTGCCACAACCTATGCTAACCCCTCCCGTGGTCATATCCTTCGCCTCAAAGACCGTCTTGACTCAATCGTCAAAACAACTGACCAAACCATTACCGAATATATGCATACCTTCAAAGCCTTTCTCGATCAATTAGCCCTTATGGGTAAAATAATCGATCCCGAAGATATCGTATCCAAAATACTCAAAGGTCTCTACAATGAAATGTAATACCTCAGGTGTTTTAGTCTTTGGGTACTCTATCGAGTATAATCAGAGCCTGGAAGAATTCATGTTCCTTATATACTAGACCGAGTTGGAGCAACTCGATCGAGTAGGCGGTACTCGATCGAGTACGTTAGTTACTCGATCGAGTGCCTGTGTTTATACGGGTTTTTCGTCCAGTTTGATATTAAAAAAAGGGGAGGTATTTATAAGAAGAGACGTCAGTTTCTTTTCTTTTACCTTTATTTTATAACTTTTCTCACAAAAAAACTCCAATGACGTTGATTCCTCTTCTCTCTTTACTATCAAATCAAGGGCTAGAGTTCGTATCTTTTGGGGCTTTTCATACCGTTGTGTCTGTCATCTTGTGGGTAAGTTGCCTCTATTGTTTTTATGTCAATTCATTAGATTTGTTTAAACCCTAATTTGGGTAATATTAGGGGTTTTAGGGTTAATTGATGTGTATATGGTAATTGTAAGCTTATTGTATAGAATATGATTTCGTAGAGGAGGATTTCTGATCATTTTTGTGCTTGTGTTGTGATTTCCGTCTCAGGTAGGGTTTCCTTACTCGGTTACTGTATAAATGATTTAAGGTGATGTGATGGCATGATTGTATTATGCTTATAATTACATTCTTGATATTGGCATGTTTATCAGTATTGTGGATTTGTTGTTGATTGT
Source organism: Silene noctiflora (assembly GCA_009801015.1). Classification (NCBI taxonomy): domain Eukaryota; kingdom Viridiplantae; phylum Streptophyta; class Magnoliopsida; order Caryophyllales; family Caryophyllaceae; genus Silene; species Silene noctiflora. The sequence continues at coordinate 64,692 of VHZZ01001011.1, read as the reverse complement.
ATGTTGTTCGCGAGGTGCGCCCTCGACTGAGTGGAGTCATTTTTGGGAATGACTTCACGCCCTTGTTCGCCCCTTGTGGTTCCCGTCTTAAGAGGGATGTGCACATTAATAATCATTGGGTTATTCACTATATGGTGTTGAGAGGGGCTTAGGTGGTAAGGTTGTGGTCCCCACTGGCGGAGTGGAATACTTGTTGCGATGGGTAATCTGGCAGGACTACATATTTAATGTGTAGTCAGGTGATCGGTGATGCGTGGAGATTGGGGAATGTGATGGTATTTGTTGTGTATTGTTCTTTTCTTATTTATTCAGTAATTGACCCCGTTTAATTGTTTTGTAAACTGTGATGATCCATTCGGGGATGGTGAGTAGTTGATTAACAGATATGCTTGGGATAGTTCGTGGGGATCGACGGGATGGAGTCATCACTAGTTTTGATATCTAGTCTTCCACTGACTTTTCGTTATATTTTATGATACAATTTTGATAGCTGCTTTTGGGACAGTTGTAATATTTCAGTTTTGGAGTTTCCTGTTGTATGACTTAAACAATTACACTTTAAATATCATTTCTTTATGGTCTCTTTTGATATACTGTAACTCGAGTAACCGAGATGGTAGCATCTTCATATGCTAGGGTGGTCTTGGTAAGGCACCTTTGTGTGCGGGGGTGTTACAAAGTGGTATCAGAGCGGCGATTTTGGAACCTGTAACCAATGAACCTAATGAACATAGAGAGTCAAACTAAAATGAACCCGGGTAGGAGTTGTTAAGAGCTAATGCAAAGGCTTGGGAGCCGTCCTAAAGTCACGAACTTGCCCTTGCAACTTTGAACCGGTCACAATGGGTGTGTCATGGGATCGCTTCCTGTTTTCCTTGTTGTCTTTAAAGCATGTGTGTTGGATGAAGTATGTGGTTGAAATGGTTGGAAAAGGTAGAATTATGTGTCTCATATGAGGTGTAAATGCATGAAAGAATGTTTTATGCTATGTCACAAAGCATGCTGGTAGTATAATTCGTGAGCATGACTCAGTCGAGTAGGGTGGACTCGACCGAGTAGGTCTGACTCGATTGAGTGAGTATTTTTTTGTGTGGGGCATAAGTTCCTGTTTCTTATGTACTTGAGCGAGTTAGTAGGGGACTCGATCGAGCTAGTCGTACTTGACCGAGTTAGCCTAGACTCGATCGAGTATGTTTTATGTTAGACCTGACCAGTTTCTGGAAGTTTGAGGTACTCGATCGAGTGTGTAGTTTATTCGATCGAGTGGCTCCTACTCGACCGAGTACGTGTTTGTACTCGATCGAGTGTGTCTTTGTGCGAGTCATAATTACTTTGAGCTGCAGGCTATGTGTTTATATTTATCCCTTTTTATAGCTCAAAGATATGCCGCCCCAAAGAGATCTGCAGCGTACGTTAAGGCTCAAGAGATGAGCATCGAGGATATTGCTAAAATGATTGAGCACCAGAATGCGCTCACCGAGACCTTTAAGAGGTTTGGGAAGAAGAAGGAGACTGGTTATACTTCTCCAAAATGAGTACTAGCATATTTCGCTTCAACCTCACAACCTACTTGGGTACTGTGCACCGATTTTGCTCGACAATTGACACCGTGAGATGGAGAATATCTTTGGGGTGGTACATTGTCCGGAGGAGTTCAAGGTAGAACAGGCTGCGTTATACCTAAAGGACTCCGCTGGAGAGTGGTGGGACAAGGTGAAGGAGAGTGCCTTGGAGAGTTACCTGAAGTAGGGCGAGGCCGCAATCCCGTGGTATGAGTTTAAGAGAGCTATGAGGAATGAGTTTGTTCTGGAGCACGTTCGTAACAAGTTGTAGGATAAGTTCGACTCTTTTTTGATGACTGAGGATATGACTGTGATGGAGTACTATCACAAGTTCAATGGGAAGTCAAGGTATGCTGAGGATATGGTGCTGACTCCGGTGAATTTGGCGCTTCGGTTTGATAAAGGGCTCACTTATAAGATTATGGAAAAGCTACCGGCGGGAACCCTTACTGATGTTAAGGAAGTTTATGAGAGGGCTGGACGGGCTGAGAGGTTGGTCGAACTGGCCAAGGAGACTAGAGAGAAGAGCTCGGAGAAAAGGAAGGTTGAGAGTGATGGTGGTGGCCAACCTAGTTAGAAACGGGGTAATCACAATCAGCCTAAGGCTTATTCTTCTGGGTCGGGATTCAGGGGAGGATCGTTCTACGATCTTGATGGTCGTAGTAGCAGTGTTAACTGGAGTATTTCGTGCTTCAACTGTGGCGGTGTTGGTCACAAGAGGCATGAGTGTACCAGTGCTGTTGGGAGGGGCTTTCAGAGACAGTTTTAGGGGAACTTTTCTCAGGGACCGATGCAGAGTTTTGCTAGCAATCGACCAGCTGGGTCATGGAGCAACCAAGGTGGACAGGGCAACAATGGCGGTTTTAACCGCAATGGTGGTGGTTCCTATCAGCTTCTGGCGGTTAGTGCCAATCAGGCATCAGCTGCCAAGTCTACTGCATCAACTAGTACGGTGCAAGGAGGTGGCCAAAAGAACAGTGACAAGCTCTTCATGATGGACAAGCATGCCACAGTGGATGATGCGTAAGTGGCCACCGATAAATTTCTTGTTAATAACGTTTCTACTTTTGTTCTGTTTGATTCAGGATCGTCACACTCGTTTGTATCGTCAAGTCATGCTAAGTCTTTGGGTTTGGGGGAGTTTGTGTCTGTAAAAGATGAAGTTTTCATACCATCTGGGGAGTCAGTGTCTTGTGGGAAGTTGTATAGAGGGGTATCTATGGTTATTGGACAAGTTGATCTTCCAATTAACTTGTTTGAATTTCCTTTGGATGGTTTTGAGATGATAGTCGAGATGGATTGGTTGGGAAAGTATAAAGCTAGAATAGACTGTCACCAAAAGACAATGTCTTTAAAGGGTCTTAAGGGTGTTAGGGGTGTCTTACCTTGGGTTTGTGGTCAAACCCAAAGTCAAGGTGATTGCAGCTATAACCTTGAACTCTTACTTAAGGAATGGGTGTTCTATGATCCTTTGTCATATATGGGATATCCAGACAGAGGAGCCAAAAGCGACAGAGATACCAGTTGTGGATGAGTTTGTGAATGTTTTCCTAGAGGAGATATCAGAGTTACCGCCAAGGAGGAACATCGAATTTAGTGTAGAGTTGAAGCAGGGAACGAAACTTATATCTAAGGCTCCGTACTGGATGGCACCAAAGGAGTTGGAGTAGTTGAAGAAGCAGTTGGATGATCTGTTGGAAAAGGGATACATCTGACCTAATGTATCGCCTTAGGGTGCACCAGTGTTGTTTGTGAAGAAGAAATATGAGAGTTTGAGGCTGTGTATCGACTACAGAGAGTTGAACGATGTCACAGTGAAGAATATGTATCTTTTACCGAGGATAGATGATCTTTTTGACCAGTTGATTGGGGCTGGTGTCTTTTCCAAGATAGATCTCAGATCGGGATATCATCAGTTGAGGATTCTAGAGGAGGACATACCAAAGACAACTTTTCGATCGCGGTATGGTCATTATGAGTACGTGGTGATGTTGTTTGGGTTGACTAATGCACCAGCGGTGTTTATAGATCTTATGAATCGGGTGTTCGGCTAGTATTTGGATCAGTTCGTGGTGGTGTTTATAAATGATATCTTAGTCTATTCTAAGACTAAGGAGGAGCATGCTGAGCATCTACGATTGGTGTTGAAAACCTTACGCGATAACCAATTGTATGCTAAGTTATCCAAGTGCGAATTTTGGTTAGAAAAGGTGGCATTTCTAGGCCATGTGATCTCCAAGGAGAGGGTGTCTGTGGATCCTATCAAGATAGCGGCAGTGTCTAAATGGTAGGCACCGAAGAATGTGGCAGAAGTTTCTGAGTTTATTGGGTTTGGTTGGCTACTACTGGAGGTTTGTCAAAGACTTCTCAAAGATTGCCACACCTATGGCAGCATTGATGAGGAAAGAGAACAAGTTTAGCTGGGATGAAAGTTATGAGACGACGTTCCAAATATTAAAGGAGCATTTAACTACAGCTCCAATCTTGGCTTTACCTAAAGGGAGCGAAAATTTCGAGGTGTATTCGGATGCTTCGAAAAATGGGTAAGGTTGTGTGTTGATGCAGAATGGGAAAGTCATTGCCTATGCTTCTAGGCAATTGAAGTCTTATGAGGAGAACTATCTGACGCATGATCTAGAGTTGGGTGCAGTTGTATTTTCTMTAAAGATTTGGAGACACTACCTATATGGGGCGACCTTTAAAGTGTTTTCTGATCACAAGAGTTTGAAATACATCTACACTCAGAAGAAGTTGAATATGCGACAGAGAAGATGGATGGAGCTCATTGGGGATTATGACATGGATATCATATACCATGAAGGGAAGGAAACTTTGGAGGACATGTTGAGGGCATGTGTGATGGAGTTCGGTGGTAGTTGGGAAGATAGGTGATCTAATTGAGTTTTCCTACAATAACAACTACCATATGAGTATTAGGATGGCTCCTTTTGAGGCTTTGTATGGGATGAAGTGTAGGAGTCCGGTTTGTTGGGATGATAGCGCAGAGGCAGTGGTTTTAGGACCACAGAAGATGTAGGACGTGGTGGAGCAAGTAAAGTTGATCCGGCAAAAGATGAGGGCGACTCAGGATCGACAAAAGAGCTATGCGGACTTACATAGTCGAGACATTAAGTTCCAAGTTGGGGATAAGGTTCTTTTGAAAGTGTCACCTATGCGTGGGGTGATGCGATTTGGTAAGAAAGGGAAGCTAAGCCAAAATTTCATTGGTCCTTATGAGGTTTTGGATCGTGTTGGTGAGGTTGCTTATAGATTAGCCTTGCTACCAGCTTTGGACCGAGTACACAATGTTTACCATGTGTCTCAACTACGGAAGTATGTGAGTGACTCTTCTCAAGTGCTAAAGGTTGAGAACATAGAGCTAGATGAGTCCTTATCTTATGTGGAGATGCCTAAGGAAGTCTTGGACCTCAAGGTTCGCAAGACTAGGAATGGGGAAACCGTGTTGCTAAAACTGTTGTGGTCTAATCACACCGTCGAAGAAGCAACTTGGGAGGCAGAAGAGGCCATGAAGGAGCGTTATCCTCATCTTTTTGATCACGTATGTTTGGTTACGTGGACGTAACCTTAGAAGATGATCGCATAAGGTTTTGTTGCGTTTTTGGTCAGTTTTGAGTCAAGTTTTCGATATGTGTCGGGTTGTGTTTTGAGTTTTATGTTGGGTTGCAGTTGTATTGTTGCGTGGTGTTGAGTATGGTGAGTTTGTTTTCGGTACGGGTTTGAACTTCGGGGATGAAGTTCATTTTTAAGGAGGGAAGACTGTAATACCTTGGGTGTTTTAGTCTTTGGGTACTCTATCGAGTAAGTTATAATCAGAGTCTGGAAGAGTTCTTGTTCCTTATATATACTAGACCGAGTTGGAGCAACTCGATCGAGTAGGCGGTACTCGATTGAGTACGTTAGTTACTCGATCGAGTGCCTGTGTTTATACAGGTTTTTCGTCCTGTTTGATATTAAAGAAATGGGAGGTATTTATAAGGTGGGACGTCAGTTTCTTTTCATTTACCTTTATTTTAAAAAAATTCTGACAAAAAACTCAAACGACGTTGATTCCTCTTCTCTCTTTACTATCAAATCAAGGACTAGAGTTCGTATCTTTTGGGACTTTTCATACTGTTGTGTCCGTCATCTTATGGGTAAGTTGCCTCTATTGTTTTTATGTCAATTCATTAGATTTATTTAAACCCTAATTTGGGTAATTTAGGGGTTTTGGTGTTAATTGATGCATAGATGGTAATTGTATGCTTATTGTATAGGAGGTGATTTTGTAGAGGAGGATTTCTGATCATTTTTGCGCTTGTGTTGTGATTTCTGTCTCGGGTAGGGTTTCCCTACTCGGTTACTGTTTAAATGATTTAAGGTGATGTGATAGCATGATTGTATTGTGATTATAATTACATTCTTGATATTGGCATGTTTATCAGTATTGTGGATTTGTTGTTGATTGTATGTGGTTCGCGAGGTGCGCCCTCAGCTGAGTGGAGTCATTTTCGGGAATGACTTCATGCCCCTTGTGGTTCCCGTCACAAGGGGGATGTGCACATTAATGATCATTGGGTTATTCGCTCTATTGTGTTGAGCGGGGCTTAGGTGGTAAGGTCGCGGTCCCCACTGCCGGAATGGATTACTTGTTGCGATGGATAATCTGGCAGGACTACACATTTAATGTGTAGTCAGGTGATCGGTGATGCGAGGAGATTGGGGAATGTTATGGTATTGGTTGTGTATTGTCCTTATCTTATTTATTCAGTATCTGACCCCGTTTAATTGTTTTGTAAACTGTGTTGATCCATTCGGGGGTGGTGAGCAGTTGATTAGCATCTATGCTTGGGATAGCTCGCGGGGATCGACGGGATGGAGTCATCACTTAGTTTTGATAGGTAATCTTCCGCTGACTTTTCGTTATATTTTATGATACAGTTTTGATAGTTGCTTTTGGGACAGTTGAAATATTTCAGTTTTGGAGTTTCCAGTTGTATGACTTAAACAATTACACTTTAAATATTGTTTCTTTATGGTCTCTTTTGATATACCGTACCTCGGGCAACCGAGATTGTAGCATCTCCATATGCTAGGGTGGTCTTGGTAAGGCACCTTTGTGTGTGGAGGTGTTACATGAAACCTACAAACCCGCTATAGCTACTGTTCGAGCCTGAGACACCCCAATCAGTTTCGAAGCCTTACATGAGAAACTACTTCAGCATGACCTTCTTATCAAACGACCCCAAAACACCACTACCATATTCCCACCATCTGCTCATGCAGCCTATCGCCAAAACAACTATTGACCCTACCACCGTAACACCACTCAACCTGCAAAAAACCTACCTAACAACCCACCCTCCAACCCAACCCTAATACCAAACCGTTCAGTGGCTTTCCTCGTCTTCACCCCCAACCTCGTCGTTCCTGACCCACCCACTGGACGTTATAACCAACCTTCCCCACAAGCCCACACGACTGTCCAAGCACCACCACATCAGTCCTCTTATCTCTTTGACAGTGGTGCGTCACACCACATCACTCATGACCTCGACACACTCACACTTCACTCGCCTTACACCAGTTCTGATGATGTTATTATTGGTGACGGCTCAACTCTCCCCATCGCCACTATAGGTTCTTTCACTATTTCTCAATTCTCTCCTTTAAAACTTAATAATGTCTTACATGTTCCTAACATTTCACGCAATTTACTATCCATTTCGCAAATTTTCAAAGATAACAATGCTTATGTTATATTCTCACCAACCTCTTTTCTTATCAAGGACATTACAACGGGGACGATCCTACTCCAAGGACCCGCTAGAGACGGTGTCTATGAATGGATTCCCACCAACCCACAAGCATTTCCAGCCATCAAAAGACCAACTCCGCTCTTATGGCACCACAAATTGGGCCACCCATCTTACTCTACTATCAAAATTATTAATAGTACTCTATCTCATCGTATTTCTGATTTTCATGAATGTAAATGCTTGCAATATGAATAAAAGTCACAAATTACCATTCGCAACCTCTACATTTATGACTACTGAACCCATTGATCTTATATTTTCTTATCTTTGTACTGCACCTGTCCCATCTCGCGACAACTACAAATATTGCATTGTCTTCGTCGATCATTTTAGTAAATGCGTATGGCTTTTTCCGCTAAAACAAAAATCCTAGACTATACTGGTCTTCTCTCGGTTGAAATCCTTAGTGGAAAAATTTCTTTAACAAACTTGTTCGTCGTTTCTTCTCCGACAATAGAGGTGAATACGTCAAACTCAACCAAACACTTCTTGACAATGACATCTCCCACTACACGTCTCCTCCGCATACACTTGAACATAATGGTTATGTGTAGCGACGGCATCAGCACATTGTTGAAAAGGGCCTGTCTCTCTTTAACCACGCAAACCTACCCACCACACTATGGCCTTTCGCGTTTAGTACCGCCACCTACCTCATCAAAATATTACCCACACCAACTCTTCAAGGTTGATCCCCTCATTCGAAACATCTCAACACTAATCCCGACTACACAAAACTCCATAATTTTGAATGCCTTTGTTACCCGTGGTTACGGTCCTATGCCAAACACAAAATGGAACCAAGATACTTATCGTGCGTGTTTATCGGCTACTCCACGTCTCAAAGCTCATTCCACTGCCTTGATCCTAATACTCATCGAGTCTATACATCTCGGCATGTCAGGTTTGTAGATGACGAATACCCGTAGACCACCCTTTTGTCATCTTCATCTCCCTCAACCACCACTCACCCCGATGATTGGTGCACCTTCTCTATCCCTATTTTACATGACCTACCCAACCCGACTCTGTCCCCTACAATTACAACACCACCATCCACTCCTCGCTCACCCCCATACCCCCACCACTCCTCCCTCTCCTGAACCCTCCACCACGAACTCTTTCCCTCACACCGACCCTCTATCTCCTCCTTCCGCTGTTACAACCTCTTCCTTTCCATCCACGAACCAACCCGTCCATGGACATGGCACATGCTTGGCTAACAACATAAGGAAACCAAACCCAAAATACGCCAAGCTCACCCAAGCTACCTCTAATTCCATATCCCATTACCTTCCCAATACCACTAAACAAGCCCTCATTGTTGGACCATATAGTTATATGTTATGTTTTGATAATGACAAATGTGCTTATAATATATATATATATATATATATATATATATATATAT
>VHZZ01001010.1:84316-94554 GCA_009801015.1 Silene noctiflora | reverse complement strand
TATACCGTTATGATCGTTGTATTGTGGGTAAGATCCTTATGTCGTTTTTATGTTAATTCGTTAATTTTGTTTAAAACCAAATTTGGGAGATTTGGGGAGAAATCAGATTATGATGTGTAGTTATTGATTATTGTTGTTGGTGGCGATGTGGTAATCTTGTACATTTGTATGATTGGCTGCAGTCATAGCGAAATGCGAAAAGGTAGGGTTTCTGTACTCGGTTATTGACTTCATGTGTATGCTAATACTGTGTTTGATAATATGTTTATGGATGTTTGGTTGGATGATGTTGTATGGTGGAATCTTGTAATATCTGTGTCGCGAGGTGTGTCCTCGGCTGAGTGGGGTCACTTGCGGGAGTGACTTCACGCCCTTGATTCGCCCTATGTGGAACCCGCCACAGGAGGGGATGTGCACATTAATGAACATGGGTTTTCGCTCGGATAAGATGAGCGGGGTTTAGGTGGGAACGGCTGCGGTCCTTCCCCACTGGCAGGGCTACACACCTTGGTGTGTAGTTAGTGATATGGAGTGATGATGGAGTTGGTTTGGCTTGTGTTGCATTTCCGTATTTGATTTGTGTTGTCAGTAACTGACCCCGTTTTATGTTTTAAAAACTGTGGTGATCCATTCGGGGATGGTGAGCAGTTGTTGAGCAGGTATGATATGTATGCGCATGGGATAGCTGGGTTGATCACCACGAGATTAGAAGTCTTCCGCTGTGTCCAAGTTTTGTCGCTAGTTTTTAGACTTTTGAGATGTTTGTACTTTTGGTTGAGAYAGTTTTGGATGTCTTTGTAAACAGTTTAAATTCTTTATTTTAAGTACATTTCGCTATTGTCTATTTGATATACATTGCCTCRGGAAACCGAGATGGTAGCACCTCTATGCTCAAGGTGGCCTTGGTAAGGCACTTTGGTGTACGGGGGTGTTACAGATAGCTTGGCATAGGATAGTAAATACTCAAACGGGGTTCGGTAGCGGGGATATTCCATCCCGTAAGAACAAGAGGTGAACAACCGTGAGTATACCACTCCACATTTCCTTCTTCATTTTAGGCACACCATCGATGGTTCTGGAAGATGGTGTGCTCATATATCAAAGTTGACCCCGGGAATGCGACATACCTCCCATTGTAGTTGAAGTTGGGGCAAAGCTCATCGGCTAACATTGTTATTAGCCCTCTTATTACAAAATTTCTTATATTGGTGCTCCCCCTTGCGAAATCATTCATTCTCGTGAGCATTTCAAGAGGAAAATTGAAGTTGAAACGCCTTGACCCTTGGACATTCAAGTAGGATTTAAGGAAGGTCAAGTCAAGAAGGGTGCAAGTGTGTTGCTCCACCCTTCCTATAACAGTGCTGACTATGAACCTTTCACAACTTCGGATGACCGGATTTCGGATAGTAAATGTTTGGCATTGTTGTAAGGAAACAAAATCTCTCCCGGAGATTGTTCTCCAAATATAACCAATGTTGAGCTCTTGTAGCCTTTTGGTATTTATGGTCGGGACTACTAGACCATAGATAGAGGTAAAGCGCCTTAGAGTTATCCTATGAGTTGCATTTACAAAGCTGAAATTCCATTCTGACTCCGTGAGTGGGATGGTTAAGCATGCGGAAGCTACTTAAAAACTCTAAGGTAAGACTAAGGTAGGTCTTTTCATGGGCGTAGAACAACCTTTAAAACCCCATGCCTTGGAAAAACAATTCCATGTGTTGCCTTATACCAAACGTTTCTAACACATCATGGTCTAGAAATTGAGTTGGTTCATAGCGCATACCTAGTAGTGCCACAAACCGCGTCTGCTGCTCATCGTTGAGGAACTCAACTTCCGGAAATTGATTAAGTTGCCCGGTGGCCGGTACACGCACTTCCTCACAAGCCCTTTCCTCTCTTGCTCCACTTGAGCTCCCTCCTTTTTGTCGTTTTGATGGTCCGTCAATTACCTTCACCTTTCCTTTGCTTCTTGTAAACATTTTCGCTTGCAAGAGATTCCTTAGGTGATGATTTCAATCCTTTGAGATGATAACCCGAGTATAACGACCTTAAAATCTTGGATTTGGAAAACCTAGATTTGGAGAATATGTTTGGAGGTGATTGGTTTGTATGTAGTTATTAGGAGAAGGTTGTAGGATTGATGAAAGATGAAAGGCTTGTTGGAGTTTGAGTGTTTTGATGCTCTTTTATTGGATTTTCTTATTGGGGTATCTAAGAATGAGATAAGGATAGGTGTTTGTGTGGTGACAATGAGGAGGAAGAGAGGGTGGGCGGGGGGAGGGGTTACATAGAGAAATGGTTCGAGGGAGATGAGGGAGATGAGGGACTCGTGCGAGTTTTACGGCAAAGCTCAGTTGCTCTTCTCCCAGCTCATGCAATCTTACACTGACTCGAGCGAGTTGGACCTAACTCGTGCAAGTTCATTCGAGGTCAAGCGTGTCATGCAGTAGTGTCCCCCCCCATTTCTTTCCTTTTCTCAGCTCGCGCGAGTTGGGTCCAACTCGTGCCAGTTCCTTCGTGATCGGGCGAGCTTCTCCTGGTTGGCATGATATGAAGCTTCCCCTCCTATTTTTGGCCTTACTCCTCCTTTTCATTTTTTTTGAGTACCTATAAAAGGTTTTCAAGAATAAATAAGGTCAGCCCTCACTTCTCTCGTGCAAAACTAAGGATTATATAAAACTAGTTATAGATGCCGTAATACCTCAGGTATTTTAGTCTTTGGGTACTCTATCGAGTAAGTTATAATCAGAGTCTGGAGTACTTCTTGTTCCTTATATACTAGACCGAGTTGGGGCAACTCGATCGAGTAGGTGGTACTCAATCGAGTACATTAATTACTCGATCGAGTGCCTTTGTTTTTACGGGTTTACGTCCGGTTTGATTTTAAAGAGAAGGGGAGGCTTTTTAATATAACATCGACAGTTCCTTTTTATTTACTTTCAATTTATAAACTTTTTCACACAAACTCAAAGAATGTAAGATCTATGTCTCTCTTTACTATCAAATCAAGGGCTCTTGTTCATAGTTTTTGGGGCTTTTCATACCACCGTGTTCGTTGTCTCGTGGGTAAGTTTCTTATGTTGTTTTTATGTTGATTCATAAGTTTTTTGTAAACCCTAATTGGGGTTGATTGGTGGTTTTTGGGAGTTTAATTTTGGCATAGATGGTAATTGTAAGTTTGTTGTATAGGAGGTGATTTCGTAGAAGAGGAATTCTGACTTTCTTGCGCTAGTGTGTGATTCCGTCTCAGGTAGGGTTTCCCTACTTGGTTACTGTTTAATTAGATAAGATGATATGGTGATTTGAGTATGATTGTGATTATGATTGTATTTCTTAGTATTGGCATGTTTATCAGTTTTGTAGTTGTTGTGTTGTTTGTATATGGTTCACGAGGTGCGCCCTCGGCTGAGTGCAGTCATTTGCGGAAATGGCTTCACGCCCTTGTTCGCCCCTTGTGATTCCCGTCACAAGGGGAATGTGCACATTAATGATCATTGGGTTATTCTCTCTATGGTGTTGAGCGAGGCTTAGTTCATAAGGCTGCAGTCCCCACTGGCGGAGTTGATTACCTGTTGCGATGGGTAATCTGGCAGGGCTACAAACTTAAGGTTTAGTCAGGTGATTGGAGAATTGTGGAGTTTGGAGAAATGTGATGTTGTATTGTTGTTGTCTTATTTAATTATTCAGTAAATGACCCCGTTTAATTGTTTGAAACTGTGGTGATCCATTCGGGGATGGTGAGCAGTTGATTAGTAGGTATGCTTTGGGATAGCTCGTGGGGCACGACAGGATGGAGTCATCACTTAGGTTTGATAGCTAGTCTTCCGCTGACATTTTGTTAGACTTTTATGATATAGTTTGATAGTCGTTTTGGGACAGTTGTAATATTCTGTTTTTGGAGTTCAGTTGTATGACTTTAACAATTTACCTTAAATTTTGTTTTTTTATGGTCACTTTTAATGTACTGTACCTCGGGCAACCGAGATGGTAGCATCTCCATATGTTAGGGTGGTCTTTGTAAGGCACCTTGGTGTGTGAGGGTGTTACAGATGCAACTACCATGAAAAGCAATATTATATACAAAGCTAAAATGCATAACTTATAAAAAAGAGTGTGTTACACTTGGTGGTTTGAGATAGGACTCCACCAAACTACGTTCAAGAGATGAGCATTGTCGTAGCTATCCATGTAACTTAACACCCTTAGTAGTCAATCGAAAGCTTGTGAATGTCCTTCAAATATACAATAGTATGATTTCAACCACTTCGAGATAATGTGTTGCAATATTTGCATGAAGGGTCGGGTTTTATTCCGCCTTTGTTTTTCCTTGTTGTCGGGGGGGTTCCATTCTTTTCTCCCTTCCTCAAAAGTGATAGAGAAGTTAGGTCCCAATTTTCCCTATCCCATGTCATAGGGAGTATGGTGAGGGAATGGTATAGGAATTTCGAATGTTATTCCTTCGCAAGAAAGTCCTCTTGAGACTTCTTCATTAGGTTCCTTAATTGGTAATCCTTTGGATGACAAAATCGCTCCCTTCAAGAAACCTTTAAGATTGTCATAGTTAAGCATTGGTTCCATGACGGGTGACATGAGGTTTATGTAGGAAAGTTCTTCTTCTTCACTAAAGCCCACATCGAACGTCTCAAGGATGAGTTTTTCTAGTGACGCATCTTCATAACCCCATATTTTTTGTGGTTTCGTCACCTCTTCGTCCCATGGGTCATGTTTCCCATCATTGTCGTCATCACTTTCCCCATAAGAATCGTAAATGGGGGTTTCATCTTTTCTTAGCAACTCATTCATGATAGTTTCCAATTCTAATTCAAATGACACGCCTTCGTACTCGCAAATGTTGAGAGTTTTTTACTTACTTAACCTTGTATCCTCTTCATCAAATATCACACTTTCATACTCGCAATAGCCAAGGAACTTGGCATATTTGGCTTATTGTCCCATGCCTCATTGGCGGCTTCCCAAAGTTCCTTTTTGAAAGTGTTAGTGGGTGGGGTGGTCTCTAGTGCGTAGTCCTCAAATGCCTCCCCAACATCGCTCTTTTTGTCGAGTAACTTTTGAAAGGTCTCCATTTGGGTTAATCGAGTTTCCAATTCTCCTCCATGTTTCACAAGTTCATTCAACAATTTGTTCCTCGTAATGCTTTCCTTGTGCACTTGCTCAAAAAATTGAAGCATATGTAGTACCAAAGGTTTCAAGTAAAGGTTTGGATTGTCCTCATAACTCTCATGTCTATTGAAGTTGTACCCAAAGGTCCATCTTGGTAAAAAATTTCTTGAGTAACACTTTGTGTTGTAATTTTGGTGATGAATTCATAGCTACAAAGATAAAGGCTACACGAAGAAGGTGAGAGCTACCTTGAGGAAATGACTCCCTCAAGGTAAAGAAAGACACAACTAAAAAGCAATACATGACAACAATTCAACAATACGCCGTCCCCGGCAATGGCGCCATTTTTATAGAGAGGCTTAGTCGTCACACCTTATCAAATAATATTTATACTCAACTAACTAGCAAGTATCAAGTAGAGGTCGGATCTCAAAGGACGGGTTGTCAAATGATTATCAAATGCAAGTAGTTATTTCTTTGTGTCACAAATTGGGTTGAGATGAAAGCTATTCTACTACAACAAAAATATAAATAAATGAAATAAAAAAGTATGCAGTTAAAAGTTCAGATGTAAACAATTGACTAAAGGCACTATGGTGTCATGGGTTCATAGGGAAAACATGATATGATCATAGTAATGAATCTGGTAAATGATTGTAGTTATGTTGGGATCGAGTTCGTTTATATCTTACAATTCCTAGGGAGACTTAGGTCTCGGAGTCGAGTTGATTTATAGCTTACAACACCTAGTACGACTTCATTCTCCTCATTCAACATATGTATGATCTAAAAATCCTCGAGTTGATTAATGTCTTTCAAGTCTCGTTAAAGAGATAGAGAATCATGCTAGTTTGTTAATCAAGCATTTCATCAACCATAACATGTGCATAAGTTGAAGAACATAACAAACAATCATTCATATGAACTTATCAAGCATAGATCTAACCCATAGTTACTCCCCTAATCCCCCACTAAGCATAGCTAAAGGACTACTCACACATCATCATGGTAAACATGTCATAGAGGGTGTCAAACATCTTAACAAGCATAAGAATGAAGATATAATAAAACAATTAACAAAGTAGTAAGTAAATGATTAAGTAAAGAGTAAGAAGATTATACCAACTTAAGATGAACAATGAAATGGAAGAACAATAGAAGAAAGCTTTAATTAATGATGAAAAGCTGTCAATTCTTCAATCCAAAACCCAAAAATTCTTCAATTACAAACTAGATCTAAAGTTGCTCGAATAATAAGGAAAGTATTAAAGTGTAATAAAACTAATATAATCTAAGAGATAGTATCTAAGGATGTGTCAAATCCTCCATTACATAAGCCATTTATACTAAGTACAAGTATTAGGGTAAACTAAGGGCTTAAATAACGATTAGGCCCCTTAAGAGAGTCCAACGAAGTGCTAGAGCCAGTAGGACTCGTGGGAGTCCATGAAATGAACGAGGAGGCATGCTGTTATGGGTCTCATGCGAGTCAAGGGAAACTCGCACGAGTTGGACTGAGACTCGCACGAGTCATGGGGGACTCGCACGAGTCTTCCTTATGTACTTGTGCTCCTTGGCCTTGCTGCCCCACAATTCGTAGGGGCTCTCCTTCATTGCTCGAATACTTCTTATATCTACTATGGCCTTTAGTCTCGGTCCATCCTTGTTGCTTGGTCGTTAAGTGCGATCAATTTAGCTTCCAAAATGCTCCAAGAATGCAAGTTTGGCACTCTTCTCCTACCAAAAGAATCAAAACCTCATAGAATAGCAAATAGGTAGCTAAAGATAAGAAAAGACCCTAATGCATTCATAAAAGCGTGTGGAATGAGGCTGGTTAAGGGACTAAATGTGCGTAAATACGAGTCACATCAAGGAGCGACAGTAGAGGTACAGTTGTAGTTGTTCGAGATGGGAATGATCGATCATTGAACAGGGAGGGTGGATCGAAGCATGGCAGTTTTCAATCCAGAAACGCTTCTAATAATGATGTAAAGTGTTTCAAGTGTGTTGACCTTGGGCATATTAGGCGGTTCTGTCCTAAGAAATGCGGCATTGAAGAAAACAAGGGCGACACCAACTTGGTTTCCGGTGAAAGAAGTATTGGTTGTTTCCTTACCAATGGTAATGATATATTTGCAGTCACGAATGTGAATGACGTGTCTTCCAAGGAATAATGGATATTATATTCTTGTTTTGTTAACCACATTTTCACTCGGAATGATAGTTTTAATGAGCTCCATAAAAGCATGGCTAGAAAATTGAGTTTGATTGATAACGTAATAGTTGATGTCGTAAGTGTTGGGGTGGTGAAAATCAAAATGTCGAATGGAGTGGTCAACACTTTACACAAGGTGGCTTATGTTCCAAAGTTGCGTAGAAATCTAATCGCACTTAGTCAACTGGACTACAAAGGTTATGGGTGTAAAGGTCATGGGGGAGTAATAAAAGTTACTAAGGGTAATATGGTCCTCTTCAAGGGGGAGTTACGTCATGGTTTATATTGTCTATAGAGACATACAGTCAAGATCTCACCATGTCATTGGAAACGGAAAGAATGTCGACAAGTTTGCGGTTGAAGCGACGAAGTTAAATTGTTTTCAGGTTATAGATGGACGCGAAGGTAAAATGCCTGCTAATGGTAAGGTGGAGAGGTGGAGGTCCCTCTCTGAGTCAAATAATGCTATTGACTGGGTTTAGGTTGTACACGGTGCATTGGCCATGATAGTAAGTTAGGGTGAGGACCGGATACAAACTCGTGTGTAAAGCTGGTGATATCATAAGGCCAATGGGTGATTCCTCGATGTTATTCTCTTGTGTTGGAGGGGGGATTTGTTGGGTGAAACATCCAACACAAGGTATTAAGTTTGTAAGTGTTACATGTATAATTATTGATTATGTACATGTAACATTAGGTGTGATTAAATGAGTGAATTCATTTGTTTTTTTACATTACATGAAAAACATATGAATTGTTTTAATTCATTGGTGAGTAACGTGAAATGATTTTATTATTGTAAAATATAATGTCAATTCACGTTATTGTATTCCTTTGGAAAAATTATCGCACAAAAACATAATCAAATAAGGTGATTAGTAAATAATACTATAGTCAGGGTTTGAGGGTGAGAGTTAGTATAACGGGTATTTTTATACAATAATTTAGGAGGTTACTCTAGAGATAATATTGTTGGAATTTTACTAATATTACCGGAAGTCTAGAGGCGGTTAACTTATATTATTGTGGGTTTCGAATTAGTATTTAATTTAGGACGGTTACGTTGTACTGGTGCTATTATTTTAGTGGATTCTAGTCTATTTGGTTAGTGGGTTTTACTTCCGGTTTGGAAGGTTTTGCCCTGGGTGTGAGCCTAAGTACCGTCTTATCTTATTATTACTTACATTTGTTTACTTTCACGATTTACTTCTTGATTGGTTGTTTCCGTTGCGAGTGGAAGATTGAAGCTAATTTCCCAACATGATGAAATGTCTGAACCAAGCTTATCTTGCCACGAGTGTGATGAAGTAGACGTGATATACCCATTAGCGGATCATACTATCAAGTCTGCTAAATATGGATCAAAAAATGATTCAAATAATTACCGAATATTCTTAGGTTGATGAACTTGACTCCATTTGAGGAGCTTGTGTCAACGTAGTTCAAGACCTGGATGAGAATTTTGTACTTTTGTTGAATAACACTCCACAAGTATGGCCTTCTTTTTGTTTTACGGATTTGACTATGGACCATTCTGTTGGGCCGTGTTGGCATACACTATCTTGATGACTACTAGCATGCTGAAATGGTGACTATTCACAATAAAGAAATTCTAATAGTTATTTATTTGTTAGAAAGAAATACTTAACCTGGTTCTCCGTCCTTGACGACAAGAGTGAGTTTGAGAACTTAGGAATGGGTAGCTTTGGACGCAATGTATTATTGGTAGCTCGTAACGTATGGAAAGTAACTTGCACTGAAATATATAATGTAATACTTCACTGAACCGAAGATGTTATTTGACTAGGTGTCGCACCCTATCAAAAATAAATTACCCTAGCAACAACAAATAAATGTAGTATTTAGGGGTCGAATCCACAGGGAGTACGGTGGTTGTTAATTAGTTGTTATGGGGTGAATTCTATCTCGGTCGGTCACAAAAATGGGGGTTTGTTAATTGATTTATGCGAAATGAAAATATAGAAATGCAAACAATAAAATAAAAGACGTCTAGGGGGTCGGTTCATACATGCAAATCGACATTTAAAAAGATATTAAACTAGTAGCCACAAACTATCATCTAGGCCTAACGACACCCAGCTTTCACTTTTAGCATCGGCCTTAAATCAGGTCCTAACAAGCTTTCACTATGAGTTAAGTCGATCTACTACAACATGCTAGTTCTAATACAAATCTGTGCCTCTCGACTTATAGATTGCATAACAAATTTAATCCTAGAATGTGAACAAGCAATAAACTAAGATTAACATTACAAAGAAAGCATGTGTAGAAATGATAAGTGAATAACTAATTTAACAACATGATTGAGTATCAACTATACATGACTCCCCTAATCCCTAGACTAAGAAATATAACTGCTCATATGAAAATGATAACAAATGAAAATGTTAAATGAAAATGAAAATGCAAACATAATGTAAGAACTATAAATTAAACAACATAAATAAAATGAAAGCTAAATAGAATTACCGGAAATGAAGAACACAAAGGAAGTGGAATTGAAGAACAATGGAAATGAATAACTTGGAAATGAAGAACAATAACTTGAATTGCAATGGAATTGTAAATAGAAATGTTGAATGATTAAAATGTAACAAAAATAAAATCATAATCTAACTAATCTAAACTAAGTTAACCTAACTACTACTATTTAGAGAGAATTATAAGGAAAAAAAAATGTGTAGGAAGTGTGTAAGGGGTTTGTGAAAATGCTCGACGAGGCCTTGTATTTATAGGAAAACAAGGGAGTAACGGATGCACATAAAGGGACCTAATCCCGGTCGGGAACACCCAACCCCGATCGGGGACGTGATGTCCATAAAATTCTCTCTTAATTCCGTCCTTAATTGCAAATGGCATCCAATGCTTAGCGATAAATGCT
>VHZZ01001009.1:104302-127360 GCA_009801015.1 Silene noctiflora | reverse complement strand
CTGAAATGGGAAGGCAACGGAGCTGCCACGGTTCCCTAGGCCGAGTGGAATACACGATTTCCTAAATCTTGTAGGATTAATTACTTAGATTAATTTACTGTTTTCAAATAAAATTAGGAAAGTTAGTTTATTTCCTAATCCTAGTTTAAGTAGATTTCCTTAAATCTGATTGTTTCTTTTCATTAATTGTTTTATAACTTTCCTAGTTAGTTTAGGAAAGCATAGGTAGCTTAATTTGCAAGCTAAGAAATTAGGTCTCAAGTCAGATTGTGACATCGAGTTAAGAGTATAAATATAGGACTGTGTATGTTAGCAAAAACACACGTGTTATTCAGATTTAATAAAAGTGTCTGGTTGCAAACTTTGTTTGCATTCCGTCACTTAAATATGCATTCCAAATTTAAGTTTTTCACTTGCATTACGATTAGATTTGAGACGTAAGGTGGTTCGTTAATTCTGCATTAGGAAATAAATGTCGAATTCAAGTGAACATGTACAATAATCGATGTTGAACACTTCAGAAGAATCGGTAAACAGACAGTATAGTATAGTATAGTATACTTAGGTCTTATTGCAAAAATGACCAGAAAGGTTTACACTGATAGTTCTATGATGAATTTGTAGTATAAGAGATATATATATAGCTTCATGAATGAAATCACCCTATTTAATTTGTTCAAACAAAATAAGCGAAAACCGGAATTTAAAAGCTACAGAAAAGAATCCTTGGATCCTTTCTTCATCTCATGAGCTTCATTATCTTGAAAATCCGCAATCTTTACTGATGTTAATGGCAAACTTTCCATGTCTTTGATCTACAATAACACGCGATTCAATCAACCATTAAACAAACAAAACTCGACTTTTTTTGGAATGTAAAATACGAAAATGATTTTTCTGTCGTAAAATAGGACTAGGATCGAAACAGTATCCCACTGTCTAAACGGCTCTGTCTCTACAGAGCAATTTCCCGGCATTTACCCGTAATGAAAATTGTTTTGAACACTGACGACGACAGTCTAAGATATAGTATCCCACTGTCTATGATGCTATAAAGGCCGGGGAATTAAAAGTAGCAATCTTCCCCGACACTGAAATAGAGTGGCTGTTTTGATGCGTAATGAGAATTGTTTTAAACATTGACAGCGACTTACAATATGATAAGAAGAATCGACACTTAACCACTTTACTAAGACATCTTTGGTTAAAGTAATGTATTAAACGACAGTAAAAGTGGCCGATACCTGGGAGCCTGTCGATGAATCCATTGAACTTTTCTTTTTGCTTTCATTACTGCAGAAATAAGAGTAGAAACCCATGCCCAAGACAGCAATAGAAATGCCAATGATATTCCTTTCAGTAAAGGGATCATGCAGCAGAGTGTAACCGAACCCGAGAACTAAGCATGTCTTTAGATGACCTAACACTTGGTATGTCACTGGTGATGTCTTTCCAATTACCAGGAATGTGCTGAAGTTCACTGATACTGCTATCAGGCATGACAGTATGATGAATCCCTGTTCACATTTCCGCGATATTCACTTAAATTGATACACTAGTCGAATGTACATGTAAACGATTTGTAGTTATAATTGCGAAGACATGATTTATGAGTAGGGGGCGAACAAGTAATGCCATAAGGCAACTTTGAATTTTTTTTGAAATATTGAACTAAATTTTTTGCATTTTTCATTGCTCAGCAGGCGAGCACCCATGGCCATGGTAGCCCTCCCTCGCCACTGGTTATGATACTAATACTTTCTCTTACTCAACCGATTCCTTACCTTGGCTTTTTCTATAAGAGAAATTATGAAAAAAAACGTAAAGAACCCGTTGAGTCAGAGGCAGTAACTTAATTGAACAAAGTAGTAAGCTTACCAAGACAAGCGGAGAATATGTGTAGGCAAAGACATTTTGGTGAGTTAGGAATTTATCCACCAAAGGACCAAACACAAATAGCACAGCTGCTTGGAATGGTGCTGACTGATACAGAAGTTGAGTCGACGACACATTTAGTCGTTTCTGTATCGTATTTGTTAGCTAAATCACACTAATGTTAAGGATTACGTGTATGTAGATGTCAATTAGTTTAGTTAGTAAAGTCATGAAATGTGGTGCTCACTGCTCAGGACCTGGTTCAAATCCCGTCAGCATCATATAATAAGTAAGACTGTAAGAGAATGAAAAAGGATACAATTTGGCCAACACAGGTGGTGACAATGGCTAGACCAGAAAGAACAGTGCCAACAAAATTGAGCTGCAGGTCAGTTATCGAGGCGATCCCGACTCCCAACAGCAAGATGAAGAGCGAGAACTTTATCTTGGCACTATTAAAGAGTTCCAACAAGAGGTGCAATTAGAAAACACATAAGCAATGTATCAAAAAAGTATAGATGATTCTCTTAAACTCGACTAATTGATAGTCGATAGACTTGTCAAAATTTAACCTGACCCGCCGCTAATTCAACCTGACTGTTTTTTGTAAAGACAAAAACCATGCATGATCAAAAGAATGATTCTCTTGAACTTGACTAATATAAACTTGCCAAAATTTAAGGCGGTCTGAAAATAATGCAACTTGACACGTTTTTAAGGATAATAAGGCTCTATTCTTTTAAGTTGAAACAGCGTTGAACCAAATTAAACTAAACTTAACCCGGACAGAATTAGCCAGCAAGTTTGGCTCTATAAATTGTACAGAACTAGCCAGCAAATCCAGGCCGGGTTAAATGAACGTGATCCAACCCGTTTTAAACGACAAAAGAAAATATATAAATTTTTAAAGAAAATATATAAATTTTTCATAGAATAACCGAGTCTGACAATATAAAGGTACAATTACCTGAAGTGTTTGTTGAGGAAAAGGGTTTCCAAGAGAACGGTAAAGGGAATGATGGCGAGTTTAGTCATTTGATAAAATCCTATCGAGTTAAATCCAAGACTCAAGTTAAGAAGTCCAATTGAAATTCCGTTAAGGATGCCAAAGAGCACAACAGTCTTCATATCTACCGTCTTTGTTTCGAAAAATTTGAAACGTTGAGCCAAATGCAGTGTGCAAAATGTTACCATAAGATGCCAACTTGTTAGTGTCGTCGCTGCATTACATAAAATCACACAAATCTTATTAATTTGAGGCCTCGTAACTCATAACTCGTAAGTCGTAACTCGTAAGTCATAAATCGTAAGATATTTTATTTTATTTTTTAATTTGGTGAATCAGTTTAGCCTAGATTTGAGCTGGTTGCTGCACAATTGCATTTTTCATGTTTTCGGCTCTTAGTAATTAGCTAAGGCTTTCGGGTCGGAGAATGTCTATTTTCATTTGAATTATACTCAATTCAATTACTACGATTGTTATTACTCGTTTATTTTAACTCAATTCGATTCAGTTAATATTTTTAGTTTTAAATATTTAATTTAGTCCAATTTAATTTATATGTTCGAAAATAAGTCAACAATTCTTTAATTTTTAAAGATTGCATTACTTTGAGATATATAAAATCCTCCTTCGTAAATGTTATTGTAGTAAAACATGCATGATTTCGTATATTCGAGTTTCAGTATTACCATGTCACAATTGAGTTTCGAAAAATTCATATCATTATCAATAACTTCAAATTTTGAGCACAATTGAGTTTCGACAAAAACCCTTAAGTTGGTATAAAGTCATGCATGTGACATGGTAATACTGAAACTCGGTACCACTGAGTGATATGTTACGACATTATAATTATTGTTTTATGTATGCGGCTGCCGGCTTATTATATCTTCAACTACAATCTTAGCATGTTTAATTTAGATAATTAGTTGGCTAATCATTTATCAGTTGTTAAACATTATCTATGAATGAACAATGACTTGTAGGGTTGTAGGGTTGTAGGTGAAACAAAGTTTCTAAGTTCCGCAATGTATGTTGTTTCCTTATAAATAAAGTCAATTCCCATTTCTCATATCTACCATATTATTATACCCTTAGTAAATTAAATAAGTTGACCTAATAATTATTCCATGCTGAGAAAATGAATTATACATCTGACGTATTACCTCAGACTCCATTTATATTTGAGTTTTTGGGTATTTTTTTGAGCTTTATAATGTTTTTCTGAGCTTATAAGTAATGTTTTTGAGTTATATTAGTAAAAAAATTTAACTTTATTTTTAAAAGAATTAACTCAAAAATATTATAATAAAACTCATAATATTTAAAATAAAACTCAAAAACTTTATCATAATGCTCAAAAGTTATATCATAATGCATGCACTCGTCTATCATGTTAAAACCTCTTTGCACAAACATTACAAATGTTACTCTAGAGACATTCCCGTCTCTCCCAAGTCTTTGTGTACATTAATAATGTCTTAGTCTAGTAGTAAAGATCAATGTCAGTACTGAGTATTACTACATGAAAAATGAATTAGTGTTACAAAGTGATTTACCGAGTTTAGTATATTCAGTTTTTAAATTTCCGACTTTCTTTATATTATATTGAGTTTGAAACTTCTCTTAAATTAAACTGAATAAATAAATAAATAAATAAATAATCTATTTTCTTCGACTGTCAATGTCACAATAATTTAAAAAAACGGCCTAGAGATATTCTTGATGCATACAACGTATGATATGCGGAGTATCAACAATACACGATCGTGATCACAGGTACCAAGTATATTATTTGTTCTGTTGCAGGCCATTTTTTTATGTGTTTAATTATGTTTTCTTTTTATTAAATTAAATATGATTATTTTTATGAACGACAGAACAAGTATAATACTACGTTCTACGTACAATGTTAACGTGTCAATTTACACAGAAAATTATCAATATTATTTTCGGACAAAAAGAAAAAAAGAAAAGTGATAAAAAACACAATGGACATAAATATTTGTTGAATTAATATTTATTTTTTCATTTTTGAATGACACAAATATTAACGTTTGGATCGATTCATTTTATGGTAAAGCCGCTACTTCAAGACGGCTTTATTTCACCACGAACCTGATAAATAAAAGGATTATACATAAGGGTGTAACCGAGACGAGCCGAGCTTGAGCTTGCCTATGATCGAGCTCGGCTCATATTGTAAAAATCGAGTTCGAGCCTGAACCCGAGCTCTTGAGATCAAGGCTCGGGAGGGCTCATATAATATTTTACGAGCCCGAGCTTTGTATGCGTACCATTTTTTTGAGCATTATGTTAATTATAACGTAAACTTTTATTTAAAAATTCAAATTCAAACGAGAATATTATTTTTTGTTAGCTTATAATAAGAATTATTATGTTATTTTATTTTATAAACTAATATTTTAATTTATTTATCGTAAAATTGATATAATTTAAGTAAATATATCAATAAATATTAAGTAATTTTAAAAATAACGAGCTCAAACGAGCTTAAGTGTGTTCGAGCTCGGCTTGGTTTGGGCTCAGCTTGGTTCGAGCCCGAGCTTGAGCTCAATTTGACCGATCTCGAGCCGAACTTTGACCGAGCCGATCCCGAGGGCTTGTCGAGCAGGCTCAACTCATTTACATCCCTAATTATACATGGACTCGTTTAGAAAAAAATAGTTTGAAATTAATATACTGTAAAATGATAAATAGTTTATTAAAAATATTTTTTTTAAAAAAATCACAATATTGGGCAAAAAATTAGAATTGTAATGCATGCTAAAAAGAGGAGAAAAGAGAAAAAACATGACATACCAAACTTGAAGCCAAGATTACTCATCAAAGCTTTGTTGCAAATGACAATGGACACAGATGATGCTACCGAAAGAAACAATGCTCCAACCACACCTACTTGTACTCCCCATTTCTCTCCCATTTTCTATCTTTTTTTTTTCTGTTCAACATACATACATTCATCATCTCCCATCAAAATAATGGAGAGAATAACATTTATAATTTTATATAGAACATTTAAAGTTGACAACAACAAGAACTGATCAATGTCTCAATAGCTCCCGTCAATAATCAGTGATGGAATCAGGATTTGTAGTTACAACCTTACATGGTAAAAAAGATTCCTAGTGGTCGGGGTAAATGAGTAATAAAGTAAGGTAAACTCGAAAAGATTTGAAAATTTTGAATATTTTCAAAATTCTCATTGTTTACCAGGGGACGGGCCACCCTGCTAGCTCCCCATGGTTTTGTCATTGTCTCTAATTGAGCTAAGCTAGTAGAAATGAATCAAACAAAACTTTTTGCGAATGATTCAACATATAAAAAAGAAAAATGTTTTTACGTCGAATATTATTTCAAATGATAGATACATGACAATCTATCGACATTTGAAATAATAAATCTTTAACAAAAGATATAAATTATGATTACCAAAAATGATTAAACAAAAAAAAAAAAAAAGCTTACCTTTTCAACTATAATGACAATAGTAGCTAGATTGAAAAAGAATAATGGTTTTCACGTATATATTATATTTGTTGAAAATTAATTATTTATTTTTTGGAAGTATGTTTAGAGAGAGGTGTGCATGAGAAATAAAGTGAAGGAAAAAGGGAGGGTGTTATATATATGAAGATGTATGTAATAAGGTTGACGAGAAGGTGGGTGTCAAGTCCACATATTAACCAACCATGTTTGTGTAATTGTGTTTTTTTATTAATATTAATATATTATATTCCCTCCCTTCCGGTCAATTGTTATCCTTTTGTTTTAATATAAAGCTAAGACCAAGGAAAGAAAAGGGCTAATTATTAAATAATAAGTGGAATAAATTGAGTGTAAATGATCAAATTATTCATCAAATTCATTATTAAAATAGAAATGACAATAATTAACTGAAACACCCTAAAATAAAATATACGGCCAAACTGAGCAAAGTATTATTATTATATGGTTGGTGTCATACATTTTTTTTTTTGGTTGTGGTTGTTTCATGATTGGCATTTTAAGCAACATCATATGTACAACATGTGGGATCGGAGTGGTAGGATGGACTAACTATGTGTCTATGTGCACCCTTGTATTCACCCAATTACTTTATATTCAAGCTACCATTTTCAATAACTGTATCAGAAACCGTATACTCTATCTATTTTGTTTATGTCCAACTCGGTATATATGGTGGCATCGTATATACAAAAATTCTTATAACTAAAATTGTATATCAGATAGTATCTGTATATTGATATAGTGTCATGTATCGACTAGGGAGTATTTAGATCTAACGTATTTAAAAATGATGATTGATGAAAGCTATACTCCCTCCATCCCGGATTCCGGTCAATAGTTTACACTTTCCTTTTTGGTTATGTTTTACTCTCTACTTTATCTTTTAATAATATTAAAAACAATTCTCACATTGGTCTTTGTGTATAAAACATATGTAAGCATTTCATTGAGACAGGTGGAGTATGATAAAAATATGGCATGAATATATTAATCAAATAGTGTGATTCGAGTGAATAAGAGAGTATAAAACATAAAATTTATAGAGGCCCGAATTATGTCTGGCCTTTCTAAGATTCTCCGTTATGGGATGTTTGTTTCGCGCAAGGGTATGAATTCAAAATCATGAATCATATCTAGATGGTACGGGGTTGGAACACCATTACTCATATCTTGTGTTTGTTTCAATTCTAAGCGGTATGAGTTTAAAACTCACATAAATTTAAAATATGTAAAATCTACTTTCAGTAATAATTTAGCCATTATAAAATCATGAAAAGATTTAATCAAATAATTAAGCTTTCATTTACAACACGACATGATATTTTTTTTACATTTTTGTTTAATTCTTATTTGATTCCCATGGGCATCAATCTCATACTAACCCCCTCTCTTTGGGTATGAGAAACTCATACCTCATGGGTTTGAGATATGGATACGAAATCCTTATCTTTTTTTTTTATATAAGAAAAAAAAAACTAGGTTAATCAAAATTAATCTATAACATCCTCGCACATGGAAGAGGTAAAAGAAAGTCGAAGAACTTTCAAATTACCAAAATAAATCTTAGATAACCAAGGGCAAAGAAAAGATTCTAGAAAAGTCTAAACAAAACAGCTCCAAAAGAAAAGATGAGAAAGAAGAAATACACAAAGACAGTAGGAAACAAAAGTCAGGATCCAAACTTAATAGAAATGCAAGAATGATAGGTTTACTACTACACTTACACTAGAGATCTCTCATACAAAAACAAGCTAATTTACACCTCCAATAATCCAATGAAGACAAACATATATAGACTTGGGAGAAAATCTTTATAAAAAGAAAATCAAGCATCAAATCAAAACTCCTACACAATGGCTAACATTGTTCTTTTATAGTTAAAAAAACAAAATTGTTAGAACTCTAAAAAGTTTCTCTTATAATTCTTGATTTAAGCCTTCATACTTGTGATTTATGGCTAAATATAACTCTCCTAGGCTAAAGTGGAGAGTAAATAAAACCAAATCTTAGAAAAGGTAAAGATCAAGAACTAATGAAATTCTATAAGAAAATAGATGAAGAAGTAGATGGGTAAGAAACTAAGGACATTCAAGACCCATTTCTATTTCTTATTTCTAAGGTTTTTTTCTATTTGAGAGGAAATTCTCCCTCGAAAAAAGTAGAGAGGGGAATGAAATGAAAATTGTTTCGATACGAAACCCTTATATTTGTCAAACAAACACTAGGTATAAATTTAGTTTATTCCAAACTCATATCCATATTGTATCTTTAGTAAATGAACCAAATGTCCCCTAAATCGATGATTGGTTCACTTGATGATGATGATAAGGAGTTAGTTTTAGAAAACTCATATCCATATCCTTATTGTACCAAATTTTGTTACCTAAATCTAAATTCAATACATTTGTAAATTATGCAACGATCATTGAACCATGAATCACTCGAAAAAACACCCGGCATTAGAGCTACATCAAGTGTGTATTTGTAAATTCAATACATTTGTAAATTATGCAATAGATGGATTTTGGTTGATAAAGAGGGGCTACTCGAGTCGAGTAGGCATGTAGCCGAGAATTGACACCGGCTAAAACAATCAACTATAGAAACCACCACCAAATAGAAGCAACACCTAAAATAGCCGTTTGCACCACCGTGCGAACATAGTCATGTTGGACGGGTTGAAAACGCCAATTTCAATGGGATTGCTGTATATTTAGGAGACGGTTATCTTCAGAGTGGGTAAAACGGCTACTCCATGGAGCCCGTGACTCTGCGAGCGACACACAAATACGTGTAATACATGCAGAGTTTTCAAGCTCCATGGACTCCTGGAGTAGGGGTTTTATCCAGGCAAGATGAACTTCCTAAATTTATTGTTTGAAGCCGTCATTCAAACAATAAACTTAAACACACTTTTGAAGCTCGATCACAATCCAGTAGTTCTACGTAACAATGGCTAATGGCGATACAAATGCATCATTGTTGTCTCTTCCAAAGAGACGGCATTTTGCAAAGCTTCTGTGAAAAGCTGGGAAAAGAAAATGCAGATATGAAAGTGGTGAGTTGGTATGGGATTCACCAAATTTAACAAAAGGTCTGAACTCTAGAGTTTGATCCCTAAAAATGCAGCAATGTTAAACCTCACAAGGAACGAGTTTTGCATATGAAATAAAGTATAAAATGACGCCAATAGATTTAGAAAGAGTAAAAGAGCATGAATGCTAAGTTAGACAGTTAGTCTCATCTATTTTCATCTGTTTCTATCAACGGTATAACATTCGTACAACATATTCAGTACATAATCTACACAAAAACTTGTATGAGACGCTCTTACCAGCAAGACCATCCTGTAAGGACTGCGGTTGGTCTCACGTGTGAGACCGTCTCATGCACAATTCGTTGTGTGACGTCCAAGTAGTCTGCACACTACATTCAGTCACTACTCAATAATTTCAATGGAACATCAGTAGTGGAATCAACAAAGTACGGTCGCGAGGGCTTCCGACATGGGTTACCCAACACCTAGCCGAGTGGTTGTATTCTATGCACAATGTGTGATTTCATACCTTCGTCTTCTATGAACAAAACCAATCAACAAAGCCAGAGCTGTAGAAAAAATAAAACTTAACCCTCGCCCTGTTGTGCAAGGTAAGCCTTCTCAGCATTCTCAAGTCGAGTTTGGAATATGGCCCACTCATTCCTGCATCTCGCACGGACCTGGGACAGGTTAAAAAGGGGAAGGTGATCAAAAGGGAAGAAGTTACAGAAATTTCTGTCTTGTGAAACATTGGTACAATAAATAATGTTAAAATCATACTCACTCCTATTCTTTGAAATTGCCCTATTTCGTTTTGGCATAATTTTTTAGGAAGCACAATTAGGGTAGATAACCAGTAAGGCTAGGAGTGGTAAAGGTTTATTAGGTGGGGCAAAGATATACGAGTATGTAAAGGAGGCATTTAAGATCTCCAAAATTTTGCCAATTTTACAACGGGACAACTTCTACCACAAAAGAAAAACGAGGCAGTTCCAAATGAAGAGGAAGTATTTCTAGCACAAAGAACATGAACTAACATGAGAAAATCATCAGCATATATCAAAAACAGCTAGCCTATGACCTATGAGTCCTAATGACTTCCTTTATCGCTTAAAAAATTATTTCAAATAGGTGGGCAAAAAATGTGCATACCCCTTCCCATGCAGCCTTGCCATTCTCCGCATGGCCCTGTAATTTCCCAAAAAAATGAACAAATTTAGGAAAAAGTGAACAACACATATCAAAGAAATAGGAATAGAGGAAATATTGTATAATATAACAGTTTCCAAGTATCTGTGATTCCTCCTAAGTACAAGAGACTCAATGTAAAAGATGATGGTTTTTTTAAAAGTACAATAATATTTTGTACCTGGTTCCCTAGAGAAGGTATTACTTTATGAACTATCCACTGTGAATCAACTACACCAATTTTCTCGTGAGCAGGCTGGAGAAGAAAACGTAAGAACATATATCAATCGATAACAATTTATATAGAAAGACAATGTCAAGAATAAGAGATGACTAGCTGCTACGCATGACGCAAAAGCACATACCTTATGAACACCCATTTTGCAAACAAATTTGTATTTACAAATTTAATATTGTGCAACAGTACTCTTATATGGAACATTGGAACCTCACGACTATCATTTCAAATAAAGACACTGAGACAAACAGAACGACGTGACGAAAGAATTAGAAGAAAAAATATTGAATTTGCATAATAGTGTGCATTGCTTATCGCGCTTTATGCGCACCCTGAGCAATTTGGCTAGTGCCTCACTGGAGGCTTTAGTTTAAATGTGCCTGAGGCGCTTTTTTAAAAACCAAGTATGGAAGTTTGCATTATTTGGATGCAGTATAGTGACAATGAGTTCTTTATCAATTTGAATGATTAGAAATACGAGAGAAACAACCATTCATGGAGTTGATAGTGAAAGAGTTGAAAAATTATTTCAGAAGTCACTTGGCTCCAATTTGTATTGATTTACGTATTTAGTTATCCATTTTTTTTAATAAAGAAATTTGGAATTAAAGCAAGAAAGAGTAGGCTGCACTTTGTCAGCTTTCATTCACCAAATAATTAAGTATAAAAAGGTCTGTAAAACTTACTTCAACACATCTTCTCAGTGCGAAATCCAGTCCCCATCCATGAACCAAATCATTCTGGACACAACATAGCCAACAGTGACTAAGATATCCAAGTGTATGGAGTCACTCAAAAATCACAGTTCAATATTTATAATTTGTTGTACAAAATAATCCTACAACAGTAAGAACAGTACACTGGGGTCTGGGCTCCCGGGGGAATCTGATGTTACCCCTATTGCTAGAAGACAATTGTTTCGGGATGACCCAAAATAAAAATTGCATCGAGAATTAACATCGATTGGTATGCTACTTTACAATTAAAAGAAGTGCGACTAGTTTAGTGAGTGATGTTCTTTTATTTAATCAAGAACCAAATAATAGAGAGTTGTTGGCTGCAAAGGAAAAATGAAAACTACTACAATATAATCCTAGATGTAGTAATGTACCTGAATCATATGCCACACACAGCGCCAAGCTTTACGAGAAAAGACAGGGGCCATAATTTCTACGAATCTGAAGTATCCAACAACGCCACAGTAAGAGAAGAGAGAGAAATTGCGTAAGAGGACTTTTCTATCAAAGATCACAGATTTAGTTACAAACACAAGAATCAATTACAAAGATGGTACAATAGTCTCATAATCAGGCAGTGCTTCAAAGATGCCCCATTGTTACTGATAATGTAAAGTCTATGTGATATAAAGCCAACAAACTGTTAACGAAAAAACCAAGCTCCTATGTTACTTCGACACTTCACTTTGGTGGTGAGTCATGTTCCCCACGCTCCGACATTCGAACACAACACAACACTTGGACACTTCATATTGGAAAAAAAAAACACGAAACCTTTTCCCAAAGTAGCTATTTCAGACACTTGACACCATATTCACATATTGAGTCCGACTTGAAGTTTGCAGCCTAGTCGGAGAAATATAGCCAAGCACACCTAACATAGTTCTAGAATGTTATCACTATTTTTATTGTTTGCATGGGACGAGGGAAGGAGCATGGTATAAAAACTGAGCTACCTGAGCCATGACATGGTCTGTCGTGGCTCAGTCATCAAGGCTTCAAAGGTTACTAAGACGACATTTTAAGGCAATATAGACCGCATTTATGGCACAAAGACGAACATCAATCACATTTTGAGGCGGCCAGGAACCAAGATATATAACACCTATCAAAATTATCTACACAGTTTTCACAGTGTGATCATGGGTATTCACAGCAGGTCAGAAAGAACATACGCAGCACACGGAGGAAGTTTTGGATCAGAACAATATCCTGGTTTTTCAACTGTTTCCCTGGAAATCAGCCAGATTATTATGATTATGTAGCAGGGAAAAAAAAATACTACTTATCTCAAAGCTATATATCAATAACTAATACAGAGTAAAACTGAAGCTGGGTATATGAGTTTAAAAAAAAAAAAAAAAAAAAGGCATACTTGTGCATTTCTTTATCACCTAGCCTCTTAGTCATCTGCCACGTCAAGCCATTATTAGGCTCAAGACCTGGTTGAGAAATCTCCAGGCCATGCTTTTTCACCAACTCAATATACCTGATGAGCAATTAAATATATAAAAAATGTCTGAGTGTGTGATAGTATGTTTGGCCAAAGCTCTTATCAAAAGTCAAATATACCTCTCTGCATTGAAATGTTCAACCCCCAAATCTTCATCCCAAATGAAGATGTAGTCATACGCGGAAACAACATCAGGATGCAAAAACCTCTTTGCATACCACCTGTAGAGATACAGAAAAGTGAGAACTGTAAAAATATATACATACAAAAAGGCAGAATAGTATGTCGAATGTCTAGTGTCAAAACCCCGTTCTCATTGTCAAGATTACATTTACACATATTTCGCCTACTTATTACTAAATCATCAACTTTGCCTAGATCAGAGTGCTAAGTGTTCTAGCCAAGCACTTAGCAAAAAGGTTAAAGTCTTAATTTTTCTGGCATAGATTTACATGGCAGAAGCAGAACAGCACAAATAGATCCCCAGAGGTTTGTCAATTTTATGGAAAAATATATAAAGATTGACAATCTCGCGTTTTGATATTTATGTATATAAGACTGACCCTTCTCATCAGTCGTAAAGCACTGAGTTGGTTAAGAAAGACCTGAGGTGTTACTTTTGAAATACTATTACGTGATTCTTTTAAAAATTAAAATTCAGTACTCATTTTTTTTTTAAACTCATAGCAGTGACTTCTGAATTGACTCAGACTTAAACAAAACAAGCTTCCATCACAGATTTCCGATAATGAATTCAATTCTCAAAAAAATGCCTGATCACAAAATCAGATACATTAGAGAATAACAAAAGATGTGAGGCATTCACAAATTCAATCTAAAACTATAGAATCTGAGATAAAGTGTCTCACTGCCTGTCTCGGAATATCTACTTAAACCAATCCATTCAGATCATTGATAAAAGACTAAATTGACCATCCTTATAATTTAAACACCGCATTATTCTTGCGTAAGTGCATTAATGTCATAGGAAAAGATAAAGATTCAAACCATTTTGTTTGCTTCAACACGCTAACGTGGATAGCTTGTTTGGACCACTCAAACTCATCCCATTCACTAGTCCGATTGTCGTAATGAAAAAGCAGAATTTGAAAATCGTCAGAAAACTGCAACACAAGTTCAAATTAGTCACACTGCCCTCGTGGAGAACTACAATACATAGTAAAATATTTCAAGAATTATATTTTTTTAGAAAAAGATAAGTAAATTTCTAACCTTCTTTAAGGCTGTATTAATGTGGTCTTTCTGATTAAATCCAACAGTGAACGTGACCAAGTATTTAGGCTGCTTCTTCAAATCCTGAGAGCAGAAGTGGAAGTGATCAGGGAATAGGACAACAATTAATAGGCAGCAACGAGGTTGAAGCATCACCGCCACAGTGTTCCTCACACCTTTTAAACAAAATCAAATCTCCCCCTGTGCTTGCTTGGCTCAAAAGAATCAAATTTCATTACTCTCCTTCAACGACATCAGATTTGCAAGTCAATTCTCTCTCTTATAGCTTCCAGCTTTCAAGTTCCACCCTCTCTACACCCAAACATAGCCTTCTCCTCACTTACCCAGTGTCTATGTTGAACACAGCCGAACTCGTCCACATTCTCTGGTCAACTATGTTGTTTCAAACATAAAAAGGTGAAATTTGGCTATAAGGATTGCGGAGCTGGAGCTCCGCTGTCCAAGAACTACCAAAACAAAACTATCTTAACTGAGCAGAATGGAGTTTCCAGTACGAAAAAGTGAGGCCAGTGTTGATTACTACATGGTTATCAGTCACTGCCACGACCACAGCAACGGAATTCGCCAAGAATGATCACAAGCTTGCATTGCATGATGGGACAGGGTGCATATTGGTGGTGGTGAGGTTTCACGGGAAAAGAGGCCCTTCTGGTTGTAGCCATGGCAGATGTGTGGACAATGGTTTGCTTCTTGAGGATAGTAACGGATTTTCGCGGTTGTATGGAATTGGTGAAGCCCTCACTGAGGAGTGGTCTCCAAATTGAAAGGGGCCTGAGGTACAAGATAAGGGGGTATAGGGAACTGAAACATAGAAAATGGAGAAAGGGATTGAAAAGAATGGCCAATTTACCAACCAACCACTTCAAAGTTTAAAGGGAGCAGACGGTTAAAGAAAGCAGAGAGATAGAATCCCCTTTCATGAAACCAAACTGCTCTTTAGAGTGTAATGAAACAATGGTAGCGTACTAGCGTAGATCTGCTTCGCTGGGGAAGTAGTGAATTATGTCTATGCAGAACAAAATCATGTAATAACTCAAACTAAAGTAAAACAAACATTTGGAATATACCTCACTTGGTTCTCCCCACAATCTTCGAAGATAGAAGTCAGTTTCAGGAACTACGATTCCTGGTGGCAGCATCTCTGCACCACGAGGGTTGGTCGGAACATGTATCTGGAGACAGGTAAGGAAACCACCGGAAAAACAAAAATGAGAACAGATATTGAAACAGAACAATACCAATGGGGCGTGAATGTTGAATTAGGCATATAGCTCCTAACGCATTTGGGTTTCACAAGTGGGTGTCCCAAATTAATAAAAGAGAGAGCTGATCACTATATAAACCAAGAAGTTACTCATCGTATATTCAATTGACCTTGGACTGTACCCACGGTATTAAATATTGGTTGCAGCAGTGCAACACACCAAAATTATGAGGGTTACCAGTACTTACCACTACCACATTTATAGCATGATGGCCAAAATCAACCCCAGACAGATTCAGGATCAAGTCTCAAACAAAGATTTAATGCCATGAATTTATCAGGTTAGGACTAAGTCGATGGTTTGATATTAGGCCTTTGCATTTCCAAGTTGATTGAGGTTTATGATGTTCCTCTTTATTTGGTCCAATGTGTGCCTTCGCAAATGGTGAGTTATAGAACTCTCCTTGGCTTTCTATGATATCTCACATATGAGGCTTGACTGTTGAATATCACCAAAATTCTCTCAGGTTTCACTAATTCCACTTTGAGTTATATCCCACTTTGGTGACCTAAAGTGTATATATCACCAAAATTCATCCAAAAACAAATATTCCTAAAATCCTAAGCATAATGAAATAGATTCTGTAATGCTCGTTTTCACATTTAATTATGCTAAAAAAATATACTTAATTTAGATAACTATGTTATACCTTAGTTTTCAAACCATAGATCACCAACTAGGATTAAACTCAATTTTTCATGTCACAATGTGCAATTAGACGAACCCAATGGATTCAAGATGGAATTAACCCAAACCACAGAGGAACCAAAGTGTAAATTCTCCAAATAGTAACAGGGATTTAACATTGAAGGATAGAAAGCCTATTGCTGTCAAAAACTCGAAACAATAAAAGTTAGCCATGCCAACTTGTTGCGTACTTGCTTAAGCTCTCAAGCAACCAGACAAATGCCGCATATTCTGACATCCTGATCTACACACGCTACAACAATAAAACTCAAACCAAGATACACGGCATTCTTTACCTAATTTAAGGGTCAAAAAGGCGGGTGCAGTTAAAATCTCAGGATACTAATGGCAAGAACAGAGAAAATGAAAAACCCCGAGGAAAAACAGAGAAGGGTGGCCTAAAAGCAAGTGGAATATCAATGCATCTCAGTAATATCTGGAACCATGTGGTGCCATCTTCCCCATGGTGCACAGCAAATCAAGTAACACTCGAGAGATGGCAAGCAATTTCTATCACCTCCCACAGTTTACTGATAAGCACTCCAGTTCATCAGAGCGTTAGCCGTTTGATTCTAGAACAGCTAGACCAGCTGGACGGTCAAAATTACTATCTTTAGTCCACCCTTGTATTTCAGGTCAAGTGATTTGCCTCACATTTCTTTAGCAGGAAAAGCCATTGCATAGCCATCTATATATATTCTTTTTGGAAAAGATAAAACTTGAAAGCATATTAAAAGCAGATTGATAACAGACTCCAGACCTTTGGAACTGTTGATCCAGAATCTTCATGGGATTTCCCAGATGTACTATGGCCGATAAATGCTCCATCCAAAGAGACGAGCCTTGACGATAGTTTAATCTGCAAAGAATCATCAGAAGCGATGATTCATGTGCTTTTAATATAATGAGAAGGATTTGAAAAATTTTAAATAAAACAAATACCTTGTTGGACACTGACGGAAATGAGACTCCAATAAAAAACCCAAGAACAATTCCCATGATGGTTGCTGTAATGAGTCTTGCACTACCATTTGATCGTTTCTGAACTGCACTGCTATATAGAGAATATGCGAACTTCTTAATAAATCATTTTATCGATGATCATCAGATGAGAAGTAGGAAAGATAACCCACAGAAAGAAAAGAGAGTTTCAAACCTACGACGTGGAGTCCCCATCTTACTGTGTATTTCTAAATCCACCAGGCCACATCAAAATAATGCCATAAACCAAAAAAGTTCGCGTGTATACAGAAAGAGCTCTAAGCTTGAAAAGCAGCTGCAAAACTTCAAAATCGCACCGCTTTTTTCCGTAAGAATTAAGATTTCCTACATACAGCCACAACCTCACAATTAGGACCATTACAACAACAACATTACCCCAGTGCCTCAATGGCTCCCACAAATAACACAAGGAGACTGTTTCCGAATGACCCAAGATGAAAATTGCGTCGAAAACTACATCGAATGACCGGTACTTCACAATAGAAAGAAGCGCAGTCACTTTAGTGAGCCAATTTGCTTTATTCCATCATAATCCGGAACCAAAGAATAATGAATCTTTGGCTCCATAGAAAAATGGAAAGTCACAATTAGGACCATTCAAGATGCAAAGATTATATGATGCCTAGTGACAGAGAAATGGCTAGATCAAACTATATGATGGCTAGTGACGGAAAAATATTGTACTGTACAGTACTACTGAATTCTCCGAAAAGTGTTATGAGTTATGACTAGGGTCTTAAATTGCCCCGTTTCTACTTAAAAACCTAGAAGCCTATAGACTAGGTCAAAGGATTTCAATATTTGCTCACAAACTGATTGTTCAGCTTCAATCCCCCATACAAGAGGCAAGAAATTCAAGCTCCTCAACAAGAATCACTATTAAAATGAACATCGTATCGATCAAAGCCCGTGGAAATAGCGATTGTAACAACGTGTCACCAAACTAAACTTGCTAGCATTCTATACAGATCATGAAGTTGCCAAATTTAAGGTATTGGATGACCATAAAACAATAATGCCTTAATAAATTGCCGTGAGCATATTGTCGAATTGATTCTTTGACATTGTCTTACAACAACAAATGCCACTACATCACTACAAGTTAATGTCCTATGAGCACTGTCATCTACTTTAGAACTACGTGAGCACAATGCCGATTGTGATTTGCACGTCATCCACCCTTCAACCCATATCGCTAGAATTCCATCTATCGATTTATCCTCTATAGTTTTCTAAACAATCTCAATTCTAATAACGTAGTAGTAGCTTAGTATTATGGAGTACAAAATTAGCAAATAATGAAATTTAACAAACAAAAATTTTCTCTACTAATTTGCGGCAACCTCAGTCAATGGACGCAAAATCTACGAGATCAAAGATAATTAATCGGTGCTGCTCAACAAGAAGATTAGCATCACGTGCTAAAAATGCAGTAATTTAATAGTTTGCTCCTACAAAATTAACAAATATTGAAATTTCACGGCAAAAACTCCGTAATTTGCAGCAAAACCTCAACAAATTGACGCATAATCTACGAAATCAAACATAATCAACCGATGCTCCTCGAACTCAAGATTAACATTATGTGCTTAATAACGCAGTAACTTCATATTTAGCTCCTACACATACAATCTTGTTGTTGAGCAGCATCGATTGATTATGTTTGATTTCATAGGTTGTTCGTCGATTGATTGAGGTTTTGCTGCAATTTACTTTAATATAATGAATATTTACAACAAAAAATCAGTAATTTGCAGCAAAACCTCAATTACTCGACGCAAAATCTACGAAATCAAACATAATAATCAATCAATGCTGCTCAACAACAGGATTAACATTATCTGCTTAAAATGCAGTAAATTAATAGTTCAATCTAACAAAATTAACAAATATTGAAATTTAATTATAAAATATTACACTAATCTGCAGCAAAACCTCAATAAATCGACGCACAATCTACGAAATCAAACGTAATAATCAATCGATACAGCTCAACAACAAGATTACCGTTACCTGCTTAAAATGCAGTAATTTAATAGTTGCTCCTCCAAATTAGCAGTAATTTGCAGAAAAACTCAGTTAATCGACACGAAATCTATGAAATCAAACAAGATAATCAATCGCTGCAGCTCAACAACAAAACTAGGTAAAATAATTCACAAAATCGGCCGAAAAACTAACAATTTAATAATCAAACTTCAACAACGAATATAAACAGCAAAAAAAATTAATTAAGCAAAAATTAATTCAAAAGTTTTACTTACAATGAGTAGGTGAACAACGCATCGAAGAACGTGCGATAGAAATACAGCAAAAATGTAGAGTATATTTTACACCAACAGATCAAATATCAAAATCAACAAAAAAAAAAAAAAAATATATAAGTATTTAATGTAAATGTTGTTTTTTTAATGAGTAATTATGGAGGGTTCATGAATATGATATGATGGTGTAACGTGGGTTACAAGAAGAAAAATTAGAGTAATACGAGTTGAGGTGTTACCGTGTTAATTACTTGGCATGACGGAAGTGGCCTTGGTGTGGTTGACCTTTTAGTGAAAATGATCGTGAATTAACGTGGAGATTTGAGAGTTTGAGAGTTTGTGACTTTGTCTCATAGTTTGGTTGTGCTGGTGTTAGGGGTGTTTAAAATGTGGTCTCGATCGACAAGCTCGATTGATCTAAACGGCTAGTTTAATCCAGATTGGATATATACCGGTTTGTTTTTTGGGTCTCATAAAATATGGTGATCTGTCACCGGTCCGGTCCCGGCCCACACTTTAGAAAAAAAATACTCAATTTACCTTTTAACGGGAACCCGTTCGGTCCAAATTCGGAAAAAATCGGACTTAACGAGTTTTGGTCCGGGACTCCTCACAACCGGTCTGATCTCCGGTCTTGGGTTAGTACTTAGTAGTTATCCAGGGTTCGCGAGTTCATCTGGTCATGTCCGGTTTCGGACCGGTGAACACCCCTAGTTGGTGTACACCATTCGGCTTTACCTGGATTCGAATCGGGTAGGATTATTAGGATGATAAATTACTTCTTCATGAGTGTTACCATTGTGCGTTTTTATTGGTTGAACTCAAGACCTCGCGTTAAGCTATAGCAACACCTTACCAAATACTAGTTGATCAAGTACTCATGAGTTACTGTTTGGGTGTGTAACACGTAGAAAAAAATGATTGTCCTGGTAAGTTATTAGAGATCGATTTAGAAAAAATAAAAAATAAAAATTGAGTTGAAAGCAATTGAAATGAATTGAGTAAAAGTTAGACGAATTGAACGGGGCTGAAGTTAGCCGAATTTAATTGAATCTGAATGAAGGTGAATTATGGAAATAAGTTGAGCGAAGCTTGGTTGAGCTAAGTAAGTTAAACTGAACCTAATGGAGTTGAAGTGAGTTGAACTAATCGAATTTGAGCTGAAAAGAACAAGGTATTTATCGTTATATAAAATGGTATAGGTTCTTATATGCTAAATAAGTGGTTAGGAGTTTGGTTTTAACTTTTGTAATAACAAAAAAAAAATAGCTTGAAAAGTTTATTCGTTAAATTTTTTTTAAAACTATGAACGAAACGGTTCTAAATGTCAATAAGAATACTCCCAATTCTTTCCTTACTTATTAACTCTTTTCTATTGACTTAAATTGTGATGAAACCTACTAAATTTTGTTTTTTTATAATGGTACTTGAGTGATGACTAAAAAAGTTTCAATGTCAAAGTTTTACTAATTAAAAGGTTAAACTCATTATCAAATTTTGTCTTCTAAGGGATGTGATCTTTTAAGTTGAAATTTTCATATTTGAGAGTCATGAAATTCTTTATGAACTCTTCCTATACGATAAAAATCCATAATATATACATTTAATACTTAATAGTAAACTTTTTAAAAGTAAAGTGTGGCTTTGTAATGATGGAGTCATGGGTATTAACGTGATGACTTTCAACTTTTGACCAAATCATTTGAGTTGCTATTTCTTTCCCTAAATTCTACTTTAAGTACGTGCAAACAGGAAAAAAGTGATCATTTTTGGTAAATTGTTATCACTTTTGGGTAAATATTGACCACTTTTCAGGATGAAAAAATGTTCATTTTTTCAAGGTGGTCACAATTTATCAAAAAGTGACAACTATTTATCAAAAAGTGGTCACTTTTTATCAAAAAAACACGAAAAGACCATCGCACAAGAGTTTTGCCGATTACTTTCTTGTATATCTTGATTAAGTTAGGCCATGAGTATTTGACCTAGTTTAAAGTTGTTAATAGAAGCTAATTCTTATTCAACCTTTTGACAAAATTCTTGTACAATCTAACTAGTATAAAAGTTAAGTCTTTTGTTGACTTTCTATTGGCTGACTGAAGTTAGAAAATAATCTACATATGGCCCCACCATATTTCATATGTCAATTAATTACCCTAACTCCTCAACTCAATTCTTGAGGATTTAATTTCCTTCTACAATCACAACAATCAGATACCTACAAAATTTATATATATAAAAATTTCGGAATACTATTTTTTTTTAAAGCAAAGGAACATTTTAAAACGTAGTTGCTCTTTCATGTACGTAAATTATTTTTTCATAAACTTTTTGTCACTTACTTTCCATACCATACCCCTTTACTGAAAACAAAAGAAAAAATTTCTCACTATCCATCCTCTCAAAATTAAACAATTAGTCAATGAAACCGGGTTTATGGAAATTAGTTAAACAAATAATGAATCTAACTTAGTTAA
This sequence comes from Silene noctiflora, assembly GCA_009801015.1. Lineage (NCBI taxonomy): Eukaryota > Viridiplantae > Streptophyta > Magnoliopsida > Caryophyllales > Caryophyllaceae > Silene > Silene noctiflora. The sequence goes on along the minus strand of VHZZ01001009.1, from coordinate 105,349 downwards.
TTTGCATCAATTATACCAAATAAGAAGATTTAATTAATTTATTTAGCATTCATGAAATTGAGGGTTTATGAAAATTAGGGTTAATGAAAATTGGAAACATAGGAAAGGATAGCTGAGTGGTAACGAGGTCGGTTCGGTGACGGCAACGGTGGTGCGATTTGAGGTCCGGGGTGGTGCGGTGGTCTGGTGGTGCGACGATTGGTTGGTGGTTAGAATTTAAGGTTTTATTGGATTTAAATAATATAAAAATTACAAGGGTATAATGACATTCATGTTCATGATTAAGTAAATCAGGTCCATGAATGAGCATAACCCTTTTAAAATTGTATTTAAAACTGAACATTAAGAAATCACAAAAATCATATTTTTTTTCAAGTTAAGAAAAGAGAACCTAACTTTCTAATGCCGGGAACGAAAAATTAATAAATTGAATGGTAAGCACTTTATTTGCCGAAATAAAAGTCTTAATAAATACGATATAAGTTTGGGAAACAAAATCTCAAAAAAATAAAATGTTAGTTTTAGGTAAAAAAAATATTGTAAATGCATTCATATCAAAAACCAAAAATAACGAAAAACTTGACTCAAAAATCAAACACTTTGATAGTTCACATATAGTTTGATACTTACTAATGTTAAAAAAAAAAAAAAATATTTATACAAAAATGAAGTAATAATTTCTTATGTGCCGAAATATAAAAAAAAATGATATCATTGTACAGAAAAAAAGGTAATACTTTAAAGTAGTTGATTGTTTTGATTTTTTTTTTAAACATCACATGCAAAACAAAGAATTTAAGTTCCTAAGAAAATATTTACCTTCTTATTCAAGAATCAAGATGATGATAGATCTATACGAAGAGTGATAATCAAGATAGACTTATGAGGACTTAAAATTTGTATTTAGGGATCTCATATTCTTTGATTGTAAAAGTTGAGATAAATTAAGATTGAGATGAATTTTTTGTGAAAGACGATAAATTTTTAATTGAGAATAATAACATTAGAGAACCAAGGGACTCGAGGAGTAAGAAATATGAGGCGGCA
>VHZZ01001009.1:75694-98208 GCA_009801015.1 Silene noctiflora | reverse complement strand
TGCCAAAATATGAGAGGCTTACATGAGAGTAGTTGTGTAAGTAAACATATGAAAAATAGAGAAATCTTATTTTCTTAATATTTGTGCAAAAAGTAGATGTAAACAATTCAATGGAAGGGAGTAAGTAGTAAATAATACGAAATTTATACTCAAATGAAAGCATTTTTGCCACGAATCCAAATATCTAAGTTTCTAAATGTTTTGCATTATACTTTTAGGTTAGATTGACAATCAATTTTTTTTTTTTATATAAAATATAGCTGTGATATTAAAAATATTACATAGTATCTTTGTCATAATCTTGAACAATCTTATAATATACTTTCCTAAAACTAAAAAAAATGATGTGGAGCTCTAATATTGCTCAAAAAAGCCTCTTTTAATAATATATATAGATTAATAAGATAATAAGTAGTTGCTAAAAAGCGTAATAATAAATATAAATTTTTATTTTTTTTTACAAGATATAGGAAGTACTTCGTATAAATTTACATGAACACTTTAGCTGACTTCCCACAATATTTAATTTTAACAAAGTTTGATAACAAAAAAAAAATTCATGTGTTCCTTATAAAAAAAAAGTTGTAAATCCCCTATATATTAAAAGATTAACACAACTGAAAAAATTCCGCTCAAAATTCCCGCTCACATTTATCATGCTAACTAATTATTCTCACTAATTGAATGACAAATGAAGAAAGTGGACCCACTATTAATTTGGTCCATTTCGATTTTAGTGAATTAACAGCTAGCACTGGCATATTATAAAAATATGTTAAAAATGGTAATTACGGTTTTACTGAATTAACACCTGGTACTAGCATATTATATAAATATGGTAAATATGGTAATTACGGATTTACGGTAATATGGTAACATCTAACACTAGCATATTAATATTATTAATATTAATATTGTTAGTTCCTGTTGATTTCTAACACTCACATCTATTATTCCCATTCAACATATAGAGTTTTCGTTGTGAAAATGTAAGGATAAGTTTACATATGCAATATTTGTTTTACTTGAGTAATGTGGAGTATGAAGTATTTTTTAGAGAATGTAACAATATTTATGTATTTTCTTATTACAAGTAAAATAACTTAACTTAAAACATCATTAGATGGTAATAAACTTATTTTTTACCTCTTATTATAACATGATTACATTAAATTAAAAGTAAAGTTAAATCTATTCAAATAATTTTACTTAGAATGCCCCTTTATAAATCAATCTAAACCGATAAGTGTGAGGTAAAAAATGATTAATGGTAACATTTTAATTACAATTTTAGGCAAAACTCAATCATTGAAATAAACCTATTCAAATAATTACAATTTCCGTGTTAAATCTTTTCGTGTCATTAATATTTTTGGGTCAAGTCATTTCCGTCTAGATATTTTGATTACATTAAATTAAAAGTAAAGTTAAATCTATTCAAATAATTTATTAAATGTAAAATGATTAATGGTAACATTTTAATTACAATTTTCTCTGACACAATCATTTACAAACACCGTACTATAGATAGTACGGGATCTATATTAGTTTATACATCAATTAATCATTTCCCTTTCCTATAAAATTAAATAAAATAATTGAACAAATCTTTAAAAGAATACACGCCTTATTTAAGAAAATGTATAAGCGTGAATCAAATCTAAATTAACTATTTTACCTATTTAGTAATCAATACTTAACGAGTCAACTGGAAATAGTGTTGTTACTGTTGTAGATATGTTTTCCATCTGTTTACACCTGCTGTAGCGATCTTAACATAGATTTACCTTTTACGTCTTAATCAATTGTTTACTTTTTATATAGTTGATTGGCTGACCTGACCTGATAAGCTTGTCCCGATAATAAATTAATGACACGAAAAGTGTGAGGGCCGAAAGCAACCCGAAAAGACATATTATAGGCAAAACTCTAAATTGAAATGACCCAAAATACCTAGACGGAAATGACTTGACCCAAAAATAAACCGATAAATTATTAGTCCAAAAATAAACCTAAACAAACTCAACCCAAAAATTCCATTTTACTTATCTAATCACGAGAACAAGCAATTAAGACAACAACCCCTCTGGCTTGACACGGTTACAAGCTTGTGAACTCCCACAACCCTCTCTCACTTGCTCTTCCACTCGTCTCTTTATCTCACGTCACAAGTGACTGGATTTTATCTATCACAAATGAGAATTTGGGTTAAGACCAATGTTTTTAGGATCGGGATTCTACTTTGGATCGATGGGGAGTGTAGGATCGAATCGGTAGAATCGGATAGTAGGATCGTAAGATTCTAAAAACTCACTAAATATAATTTTTTATTTGGTAAAAACATATAATTGAAGATCAAAACACTTATCTATTAATATTTATTCATAAAATATTGGTAATTAATGGTTTTAGTATCATTGTATGAACATGTTTCTACAACTTACACGAAATTTTGGTTTTATGGTGTCATTATATAATAATAATATATATTAATATTTTTATGATAGAATCGGATCGTAAAATCGTAGGATCGTGTTATGATCCTATCTCTAGAAATTTCAAATTAATAGGATCGTAAGATTCTACAACCCTGATAGAATCGTAGGATTCAGGATCGGTCAAACATTTTCGGATCGTAAAATCGTAGAATCGTTGGATCGAATTGCGATTATCACAACCATGGTTAAGACAAAGTATCCTCCTCAAGAAAACAAACAAAAGTAACATTAAAGATTAGTCTTTAATTAATCATCCACCTCCTCAACACATTACACTCCTCATTAATTTCCCCTCATCAATCTCTTCCCCTTTTTTCATCACTCTCCCCCCACCACTTCACCCACCTCAACCCAACTCCTCCTTCTCCTTCTCCTTCTCCTTCTCCATTTCCCCCTTCCATTAGAACAACAAAAATAAAAAAAATAAAAACTATGTATAAAAATCAACTACAAGAACTAGCGCAAAGGAGTTGCTTCAACCTCCCATCCTACACGTCCATTCGCGAAGGTCCCGATCACGCGCCGCGGTTTAAAGCTATTGTTCACTTTAGCGGCGAAAATTTTGAGTCGCCCAATTATTGTTCTACTCTCCGTCAAGCTGAACATTCCGCCGCTGAAGTCGCGCTTGTTTCTCTTTCTTCTCGCGGCCCGACTCACTCCCTCGCTTCTCGTATTCTCGTTCGTCTTCTCTCCTCTCTTTTTTTTTTTTTTTTTCACTCTTTATTTTTTATTTGTTTATTTGTTCCCTCCAGTTAACCCGATCAGGTAGCCCCATTTGAGTGTTCCGCCTCTAGTTCCGTCTATACGGAAGACGGAACAATCAAATGGGGCTACCGGTTAAAATGGAGGGAGCATGACGGTCACAAGCTTGTGACCTCTCACAACCCCTTTCCTTTATAATATTATTTAAATCGGGTGGGAGTTGTCTCAAATAAGAATTTATTTAATTAAGCTTAGTTATTTATGGTTGATTAATTCTAAAATTTTATTCCCTTTGTCCCGATCATTTGTTTACCTTTGATTAAAATATATCTCCGTAAGAATATAGAAGTAAACAAATAATTGGGACGGAGGGAGTATTAGTTCGATTAGCTTACACACAGAAACACTCAAATGGGCCTCTAATTGGTTGAAATGGAGGGAGTAATAAAATCACTAGCGAAGTCGAAAGTTAGCAGAATGCTACAAGGACATAAGTACATAATGTGCAATTGTGCACTAAATAAATTATAAAGTGCATTTTTTGAAATAATTTCAGCTTGTTTTGAGGAATTTATTTCCCTTTGAAGTAAATAGGGTTGGTAAACTATGCTTGATTTCGCCGTTTTTTCGTGCTGTGAAATGAAAATCATAGGGTAGAATGTTTTTGTTGTTGTTGTTGTAGTAAAATGAATTTGAATTCATAGAATGTTGGTTTTAAATGTGGATTGTGTATTGAATCAGGAGGAAATATTAAATACTGTAAGTAGCAGGAGAATTTTAGAACTATAAATTGGGTATAATTATTTATTGATGGTATTAAATAAATTGGAATTTTTTTAATTTTAGTAATGCATTTAAGGAGATTATTTATTGATGTTATTGAAGAACAACTGCACTTACTTCTGAATTCAGATTATTAAGTATATGTATTACAGTGCGAGACTAACCCGTTAACCTTATAATTAACCGGGGATACTTAAAACGCTCACCGTTTGATTGAAATTACTTACTCATGGATTAATGTGTATTGAACGTGTTTGCTATGCCATAGATTTGAATATAGAAGTAATTTAGGTTGTAAGACCAGGCGTATACTGAGCAGTGGATGCATCACAGGCTGCCTCAGGAATTTAGGTTTTGAGACCAGACCGGATCATAGAGCTCACCGTTTGTTTGAATTTTTAATATTTGAGTTGCTTACTGATGGGTTAATGTGTTTGGTGGCCATAAATTTGAATATATATGTAATTTAGGTTCTAAGACCAGACGTATACGAGTAGTGGATGCATCACAGTATTCACAAGCAGTTGCCTCAGGAAGTTAGGCTGTGAGATCAGACCATCCCGTAGAGACTCGCTGTTTGTTTGAATGTTTAGTTTTCGAGTTGCTTACTGATGGATTAATGTGTATTGAATGTGTTTGGTATGCCATAAATTTGAGTTTAATGCACATGATAGAGAGAAATGAGGGAATGTATTTTCCAGTTTAGTGTGTTGATCCTGCACTTGCTATCTATTCTTGATTTTCTTATGAATGATAATACGATATGATATGGTGAAAATCTTATTAAATTTGCCAACATAACTTAGTTATTCAAGCCATGTGCTTGTATTTCCTTTCACCGATTCAGACTCCTAACTATGATTCGAACCAGTCAATCTTTTTCTGAAGGTTAAGGCCTCTCTTTATAATAGTTGTGGTAGTAGCTGCATGATCATGCAGGTCGAATTTATAACTTGAGAAAGGAAGTATTGAATGATGGTTTGTTGAGAGCATTTGTTAGTTATTAGCTGAACGTAAATGGAGAAATATAGCTTAAGGTTGTCATGCTGATGAATTTGGTGAGCACGGTATTGTCATGTGTGGTCCTTATGCAGCCACTAATTGCTCATTTGATAATCCCTTCCATAACTGGCGTACCTTCTACCTAATTTTTGTGCTTCAAACTTGATGGGCAATGTTGATTTCAATGTACTTGAACACATTAAGTGGCGTATTTCAATAAACATTCTTCAGCGAAACAAATGAATGTTTTGCCGTGTGTAGTAGAAAGAACAACTAACTGCTCAACGTGATGAATTGCTGTACTGGTCGTTGCAGTGCAGCCTAAACTTGATTGTTGTGCATATATGTGACCATTACTGCCTGAAAATGTGGTGGTAATAGCATTCAAAATATTTACGAAGTGGTCGTGACGAGAGTGCGGTGGCCTAATCTTGGCCATTGCTGTAGTTATTGTAACTAGTGGTACATAACTGTGCCTAACGGACGAAGGTTTTTTGAAACACCCTCTGCGAAATATTGCAAGGAATAATGTATATTATATGCACGTTATCATGGGGGCCTTGCACATTAGATTGAAATAGTTGTTGGATTGTTTAAAGATTCATCTTTACGTTGCGAACCACTGAGATTGGGTTTTTATCAAGTGTGATTGGTAGAGTATATAAAACTTTAAATGAGGCTAGTTTAGGTAAGTTTCAACTCAAGGTTGTTCACTGTAGTTGTGTACATACATGGGAACTTGAAGTATTTCGGTATTACCTACGAGTATTTGGTTATGTGAGTTTCTGTTCTTATATGTTCTTCCAGCATTAGGTTTAAGATATCAACATACTTTTTGCTGTGGAATCCATGCTTTCATTGACTATAGATACATGAATATATCAGAAAATCTTGTTTTTGTTTATAGTCCAAAGAAACATGCTCTTCTTTAGGCGAAGGACTAATGATCCAACTATAAAAAGTAGATAAACTAAGACATTCAATGTGCATTTAGATGTCAACACAGAATTGTCCCAAATGATTGCTAGATTTCTGAATAATAAAATGGCTTAATTTGTACACTCCTCTTTTGCGAGTTGCTTTGAATATTATGTCAATTTTATGCTGCTTGAATCTTTGCTGTTGTAATGATGGTTTTATTGCTGTACAGGATGAGACTGGAGTTTACAAAAACCTGCTACAAGAGATATCACAAAGGGTTGGAGCTCCATTGCCACACTACATCACTTTCAGGTCTGGAGTAGGACACCATCCAGTCTTTACCGGTAAAGTTGAACTGGCTGGGATCACATTTACCGGTGAGCCAGCTAAAAATAAAAAACAAGCGGAGAAGAATGCAGCCATGGCAGCATGGCAATCTCTAAAACAATGTATGCCCTCCTTTCAACTCCATTTTCATTCTGCATGATACACTTCTTTGATTTTGCTAGTTTTAGCGTCTATTTTATGTCCTCGCTATCCTGTCGTACAAGTTAAAGACTTAAAGGTAAAGAAACATGGAAACGTCGTTCTAGTGTCGATCATGGTGCATCATTTTGCTCATATATAGTACTCTTCCGTCCGCCGCCACATTTCAAAGTGTGCCTTGAACAAAAATTAAGGGACATAATAGTATGCAAATGGAATTTAAGTTGATGAAAGATGCATGATCCCAAAGAAACAAGAAGTGACATGCAAAAAGGGAGTTTCAATTAAGAAAATCGTACCCGTGATGAACTATTTTGGTCAATCATTCTTGTCCCAGTCCCGCCACGATTTGTCTCCTTTATTTTTCTTGATGTTAACTCCTTCAGATTTATTTTCTTTCGAGCAAGTCATTTTTACAATTCTGCATTCGTGATACTCTGCGTGTTGTTAGCTATACTAGTATGTACACAACTACCTGTGTTACTTGCCACACAAAGTGTGCATCTATGTTGCTCATGTTTACATGCTGGACGCTCGAAAGTCCACACATGGCAATTCTCTTGCACTTTATTTGAGAACAAAAACTTGATTTTCTTGAGAAGTAACCAAGTCAAGCATAAATTTTCAGGCAATGAATGGATTCCTGCAAGTAATCGGAGTTTAAAAATTAACATCATTTCCATTTTAATTCATTTGTCTCATCAATTTGCTTACATGGTTTTTAAATCGTTTTTTATGCAATTACAGTAAGTGGGATAGGTACATTTACAAATCAAAATGGCTAGGTTAGAATGTAGTGATTGTGGTGCCCACCCGTCACATTGGTACAGCTAGGAAAATAAATTAAGACAAATCATTTTAACAAAGAAAGTTCACCTAAACAAAAATCTAAAACAAATGAGTACGATGGACTAAAAATGAATACGTAAACAACGATTATGATGGAGGGAGTAGCTGATGAACACAAGGGTTGTTTGAAACACCCCTTTAAGTTGGTATGAAGTTTTGATGTTTTTTTACTGTATAAACAGTGGCACAGCAAACAACAGGCTTATCTTCAGAGCAGGAGAACTCAGATGAGCTTGAGCAGGTTAGTGTAGCACGGGCATTGTTGAGTTACCGATTAAGGGAGAGAATGACAAGCTCGTCGTCTATTCCACAACCTTTCCCACATACCTTTTCTGTACAAAGCCCAAGACCACCGAGCCCGCAACGCAGTGTGAAGCCCACCTCTAAAATTCTACCTCTTATCTTCCCGAAAAAGACACCGCCCCAGCCGCTCCCATCACCATTCCTAGTAACTGATAATATGATCTCAGATCCTCGAGGAATCCGGCCTCAGAGATTACTTGGAGTCGGGGCACCTCCGTACATACCAATCCGGCATCCTCGGCCAGCGTGCTACAGTATTGCACCTCCAGTAACTATAAGGAATGCCATGTTTTGTTGCTCGTCCCCACCTGTGCGAATTGCGCCACCAGTATCTATTAGGCAAAGTGTTCCTTTGTGCTCTGCCCTACCAGTTTCAAAGGTTCCACAGCCTAATAAAGCAGTTGATAAAGTTGACCCAGTCCAGAAGTCAGCTGGAAAAGAATCCAAGGAATCTCATACACCTGAACCTGTTTGTGTTAAGCAGGCTATGCCGGTATCCGCGGTATGTGATGACCAACCTGCTCTACAGGAAGTTTCACCGTCATTGGCAGGTCCCGTTGAGGGGGAAGTTTGCGGTAAAGGACTACAGGGATCTGAAATGTTAGCAAAGTTGGAACAGATTAAACTCTGAGAACACTTTTAAGGGTGAATGTAGATCTTTTAGGAGTATTTCATCAAACGAGTATGGATATGATTTTGGTATCGGTTTTTTGTCGTTCACTCGATTTCATCTTGTATGATATCCCCCCATGTCTTTGCTGTTTTCCTTCTCGGCTCATCCTGTATTTGAGTTGGCCTATCACCATGTGTTTATCGTAGCTATGTCGACCTCCAAAACCAGCACATTAGCTCAAAATCGAATTAGTAGTTATCTTTATCAAGAGTTGTTTAGTACTTGTATGTTTTTTTTTTTGTTTTTTTTTTTGTTGCTGTGAAGTGATTATTCCATCACATACCGATGCTGCGGTGTGTTTGTTTCATCAGCTACTTCATTAGTTTATATCTTGGATCATCTGCACATCACTCCAATGTGTTAAATACAAGTATAAAGTTGTGAAGAGGTGAACATTCACTATTGTGTTTTTCTTGGACCTTGTATTGTTTGTTTGGTAGAGGTAATCAAATTCAGACTTAAGCCAGACACGGGTTGGGCTCAAGTTAAATTTCCGGCCTGTGTGAGACAGGTTAGCATGTTGAGCCTTTGTAAATGTACGAAAATGTCTTATCCTTACTCGCTTATTTTGCGGGACCAGTTCTATGGATGAGACGACCCCTCAACTCTATTTGTCTTAAGTTAGTCTCTCTCAAGACGGGCTATTTTCGTTTGAAACAATAAGACGGGGGTTTGAGATCATTTACAGCCAAATGTAACCCCTTTTGGAAACAAATTTTACCAAAAACTGTAATACTAGCTGAATCATTGTGGTTACATTCGACTGTGAAATAGTCATAAAACCCCGTTTTATTGTTTCAGACGAAAATGACCCGTCTTGGTCGACTTGTTCTCTTTTTTCCAGTGGATGATTCACTGAGACTGCCAAATAGGATTGACCCTAGAAACAAAAGCATTAAAAAAAATGATTGATTTTCACCTTTGTTTATAAGCATGAGTAGATTATGAGTGGTAACACACATATGCTTTAAGAAGGTGGTAACAACTAACATGAAATGAAATAATTGTCTACTTTATTGTCGTGAAGTTTAGGATTGTGATCCTTGACTAACAAAATATGTCATAAATTGTCTCCTTTGAGAACAATTTCTTGACATAAATGGGATAATTTTGATGTTTACACACATACCTTTTGTACTTATTTGAAGGCAAAGGAGTGAAAGGACTATAGGAGGGGTCTTGTAAATAGTTGTATCTTGTTTGTCAAATTTTGGTCTCCATGGTAATAGTGGAATAGGCCAATGTGAATGACCCGGCCCGAAAATGTAGGTATGTTGATAACATCGGATTCTGTTCTTTGATTACTCATTCTCGATTCATATTTCGTACAATTACTTGTCAAATGATGTCTAATAATCCTCGCGTGGTTAATTGGAATGTAAAGATGCTTCAAATTCGATGTTGACTTGGATACTGAACCTGACCAAAAAGAAAAAGATATAGACCCATTTCATGAAAATAGTTTGAAAGATGTTCAATTTTCGAAAATATTTATGTCTTCAATGCCATTTGAGAAGAAAAATAAAGTTCTATTTAAGCATCGATCAACCAATGTGAATGACCCTGGCTGAAACTGTAGGTATGTTGAAACATTGGATTATGTCCTTTAAGTATTTATTCTCGATTCATATTTTGTCCATTTACTTGTCAAACGACGCCTAATAATCCACACGTGGTTAATTGGAATGAAACGATACTTTTGACTCAATAGTGATTGGCTACTAAACATGGAAGAAAATAAAACAAGACGTAGACCCATTTTATGCAAGTAGTCTGAAATAAGTCCAATTTACGAAAATATTTGTCTTCAATGCCATTTGAGAGAAAAAAAAAAATTTATTTAAACATCGATCAGTCGGCATACATGATAATGCACACATCTATCTATACATGATAATAAGTTAGTTTTCTTTATTTCACTCTATGACCCACATAAGAATTGAGTTTTGCTCTTTATCTTTGTATTTCGTAATCAGAATAATTCAAAAGAAAAGGAAGTAAAACCAAGTTGTTGCGTGATTGAGTAATGCAAGAGAAATTAGAGTATGAATGCAATTTTAGTTAGAGGAACCGTTACCGTACAGGTATGAGATGACATGTTGAAGCCATAAAAGGAAGCGTCAAGGACCAACACCAACAAACCGACGACATCATCCTTCGCCTCCACCCATAGGTCGTAGACTCGTAGCCATGTTATGCCTACCTCACCAAGAAGTAAACCACCTCCAAATTAGCCTAGCAAAACCCATCACAAGCTTTGGCAACCTATGACACCTCAAGCCAAAACTCAAACATCTGAACACAAAATAGCAACCTATTTTTCATTGGCCAACACATTTGATAACAAAAATGGCATATTATCTAAAGGCCAAGACATGTCTAAATGACAAATCTTTTCATCATAGAAGAACAAGTGCTACTTCAAAACCTAGAAATGAAAAATTCTCATATTATACAATTTTTTTTTGGCGTAAACCATCCGGTTTTATCCGGATTCGAGCCGGGTAGGACCACTAGGGCCGTAAAACTCTCCCTCACGAGTTTCAACACTGTTGCGTTCTCAGGGCTCGAGCACGAGACCTCTGGTTAAACTAGAACAACCTTTGCCAGTTAATCTAAGTGCTCATATTATACAGTTTATGAATCTCACAAATAAAACCATTGTAGGATACAATAATTGGACCACTCGATAATATTTATCACACTTCATTTATAATCACAAAATTAATTGTAAAAATCTCATAAAACTCGTTACTCATTATACAAATAATTCCACGTGATAACTATCGCACCTAAAAAACGGAAAAAAAAAAAATGAAAACAGTCTCTTTTAAAAAGACATTTTATTTTAAAGTAAAACAGGTCAAATAACAATTCACTTGGATCATAAATTTTTGCACAAAATCTCATTTAAGACCCTTTTTCTCACTCATTTAAGACAAGTCAAATACCATATTTATTTATAATTTTGTATAAATACGACAAAATCAAAATGCTTAGATATTACTCCCTCAATTCAACTCCACACTAGACATTTGTTTTTTCACGTTTGTCAACGCTTGTTTTACGCGGTAAATATCGTTAGCTACACATTTGAAAAAATTATAAAAATTATATATTTTTAATGTACTCGTAAAGACGAATCAAACAAGATCTCACATGAATATATTTTCACTTACGTATTGAGAGAAAATCGAAATTGAAGGCTCACTTGTGAATAATGTACAAAATTGAAATGTGTAGTGTGGAGTTGAATGAATGGAGTATTAAGAAACTTGTCTTATCTATGCAAATGGTAAATTATTTGGCTCGTTTTATCTTAAGACAGATATCGCCTCAAGAGAGACTTATTGAAATTTTTGTACGATAGATAAGGCAAAAAGAGAATATCTAGAAACTATCAAAATATCTGTCCTATACTGCTATATACTCCCTCCATTCAACTCCACACTACATATTTCTTTTTTCACGTTTGCCAATGCAGGGTTTTACGCGTTAAATATCTTTAGCTACGTATTTGCAAAAAAATATAAAAGTTAGATATTTACAATGTAATCGGCAAGACGAATCAAACAAGATCCTACATGAATATATTTTTACTTATGTATTGAGAGAAAAATGAACTTGAAGGCTCATTTGTGAATAGTGTGCAAAATAGATAAGTGTAGTGTGGAGTTGAATGGAGGGAGTATATAAGTAAGAACATACATATTTGAGTTTAGCTCAATTTTATTCCGTTCAGCTTTATTAAGTCCAGTTCTACTTTACAATTTTTTTTTTATTTTTTTTCTTATTTCAGCTCCATTTAATTCCATATCGTTCAGCTAATTTTCAACAAAAAAAAAAAAAAAAAAAAAAAAAAAACAAGACATTAATCTTTAAAAAAAAAATCTGTCATCCTAACTCTAGAAACTAGAATTAGATGATACTAGTCTATCATGCTAGACTTATTGCTAGTCCTCTTGCAGTATGGCCTTTTCTCACTCGTTATATTCCGGTTTAAGATTAAGACGAATATACCCACCCGTCTTAAAGGGCGATCCATGCTCTACTAAATAAATGAAAAAGAAAAGCTGCAAAACTCTCACACCCCCAACTTTTTTAAAAACTCTCCTCTTCTCCAACCCACTCACTGTCTCACTGTCACTGTTCCCCTTTTTGCTTTTTCTCTCCATTTTCCCCACATCAATTCAACAACAAAATACCAAAATTAAACTTCCCCCAAAAATCCCTAATTTTAATTAATTTAACACCCATCAAAATTTCTCAATTTAGGGTTCTTCATCTCTAAATGCATCTTTTCTACTACTCTCTCTGTTACCAGAAACAGTGAGAGTTCTGTTCACCCATTTTCATTTACATTCTTCTAAAAACTCACAAAAAAACAATAAAGTTTGAATCTTTTTTACCCTTTTCTGCTGAAAATTGCAGTAATTTCATACCCAATTGCAAAAAAAAAAAAAAAAAGAACAAAAGCTAAAATCTTAGCTCAGGTTAGTTTAATTTATCAAACAAAAAAACCCCAATTTAATTTTAGTTACTAATTTTAATTTATTGAAGGGCCCCACAAAAAAAGGTTGAATTTTTAGCTAATTTCAGTGATTTCTTGTGTTGGGTGATCTCCGAAAAGTTTATTGTGAGACCGTCTCATATAAGAATTAGCGATTTTTTTTAACTGCCCAATAAAACCCAATTTGATTTTAATTTTAATTTGTAATTTTTTTTAAATTTTTTAATTTGTTTGGTGGGTCCCACAGGAAAAATGGCGATGATGACGATGCAGTACAGGGAGAGCAGCAGCGGTAGCAGTGGAGGTGGAGGCGGCGGCGGCGGTGGCGGAGGTGTAAACAAGCATTTTGCATCAGCTGGGGATGCTGGCAAGTATGTTAGGTACACGACGGAGCAAGTGGAGGCATTGGAAAGGGTGTATGCTGAGTGTCCGAAGCCGAGCTCGTTGCGCCGCCAGCAGTTGATCAGGGAATGTCCAATTCTGTCGAATATTGAGCCTAAACAGATCAAAGTTTGGTTTCAAAATAGGAGGTTGAACTTTTTTTTCCCTATGTTTTGTGTGATTTGGTTGCGAAATTTGGAATGAGACGGTCTTATGGTATGATTTGATGTGTTTTTACGGGTTTAAAGCGAGTTTTGTGGTTAATTTCAACCGGTGGCGGAGCTAGGAATTGATGTTGGGGGTTGGAATTTAGATTGGAAATTTTAGATGGGGCGAATTAGTAAGGTAATAGAGTGACTGAATGAAAAAAGTCGAAAACTTTTAACCAAATAATTTGATTTTTTATGTTAATCAAAGTTAGGAGGTTGAGCCTTTTTTTCCTGGTAGTACTCTTTTTTTGGTGATTTGGTTGTGAAAATTGAGACGAGACGGTCCTATGGTAGGATATGGTGTGTTTTTACTGGTTTAGGGCGAGTTTTGTAGTTAACTTTGGCTAGTGGCGGAGCGAGGAATTGAAGTTAAGGGTTGAAAATTGAAATGTAGATTCGAAATTTTAGATGGGGCGAATTAGCAAGGTAATAGAGTAACTTGACGAAAAAGGCAAAAACTTTGATAAAAAAGTTGCATTCTTTTACATTAATAACTAGGGGCGACTTGCTAGCCCTCTAGCTCCGCCAATCTGCCATTGCATTTGAGTGAGAATGTGTTATCCAAGATTTGCTCTTTTGAATGTCTAAAATGAGGGTGTTTTTGGAATTTTGTGTTTGACTTTTTCTCTTTGGAAATTTTTTGTTGGGTGTAGGTGTAGGGAGAAGCAGAGGAAAGAGTCGTCGAGGTTGCAGACAGTAAATAGGAAGTTGTCGGCGATGAACAAGTTGTTGATGGAGGAGAATGATCGGTTGCAAAAACAGGTGTCTCAGTTGGTTAATGAAAATGGGTTTATGAGACAACATCTTCAAACTGTATGTTTCTCTCGTATTGTTATTGTCTTGTTTGTTCATTTTTAGCGAAAATGTAAGAAATCTTAAGGTCATTTGCGTAGATCAGTTTGCTTTTTTTTACAATGTGCGAAAGTGTCAATCTTTCTAAATTTGTTGCCATTTTTTTGTTCGAATTAGTAAATTAACAAGATTTATGTTTTGCTAGTTAATTATAGCAATTTAGATTGAAAATTTTTGTGATCCTCTGGTGGTCTGTGATTTTCTGTTTCCGTCTTGGTGGTGTTGGTTGCTGTTGATATGATTCTGAATTTAATAATCGTTTTTATTGAATGCTGGTCAGTGGTCATGGGTAAATTTGCTTCTGTACTTCGTTTTTAATGAAGGCTGGATATTTATGGGGGCGTATTTAATGTGTTTGGTGGGTTGATGTTTCTTAATTGCTAAAAATGCCAAGGATGATATGTAAATTGCGTAGACAAGGAGAAGCAGTTTAGTGCGGTGGTACTTCGAAATAATGCTAGCGATATACTTCATCGTTATAAGAAAGAAGATTTTTTCTTTTTTAGTAAGTTGGAGAATTTATTAATGTTCCAGGCACCGACAGTGGCCACTGATGGAAGCTGTGAGTCTGTGGTCACCACTTCTCAGCAATCTCGCAGAGACCCCAACAACCCTGCCGGGTAAGCTTTATGAGCTCTCCCCACTTTGCCATGTGGATTAAGTATACATTGTGTTTTTTGTGTTATTAATATGTTCCATTGTTTTTTAGTACATGTTCTTTGGTTCCGGACTTTAAGCGGGGATTCATAAAATTGGCTACATTCTTTTTATTTTGAAGTAGCGTGTCATCTGATGAAATTGCAATGTTCATTATAGACCATCCAGAAATACCCTCTTTATTTTGCCAACATGGGACTAAGAGCCTAAGATTGCGTAGGAATGACCCTTCTACCCCGCCATATGCGAGAACCCTTGAGGCACTATGGCAATGCTATTGTTGTTGTTTGATACATCTCCCTTTTTGTTCTTGTTGCCAGTCTCCTGTCTATTGCGGAGGAGACGTTGGCAGAGTTCCTTTCAAAGGCGACAGGAACTGCTGTTGATTGGGTGCAGATGCCTGGGATGAAGGTTCTAATTCTGTTAATTGAAATCTTGTTCTTGTAATTTCTTGCGGAGTGTTTATTTTATGCTTAGCACTCTAATTCTGTTTTTTTTGACAAATCTCACAGCCTGGTCCGGATTCAGTTGGGATTTTTGCCATTTCACATAGATGTAGTGGAGTGGCAGCCCGAGCTTGTGGTTTAGTTAGTTTAGAGCCTTCTAAGGTAAGTTGATTGAGAAGCTTACGTGATTTTCTTTGCATTTGCCTAAGATTGTGATTTGAATGCTGTAGTGAATTCATGTTTAATGATGAGTAATTTAAGTATTATTTTGATTTTCAGATTGCAGAAATCCTTAAAGATCGTCCATCTTGGTTCCGTGAATGCCGAAGCCTTGAAATTTTTACTGTGTTTCCTGTTGGAACTGGAGGAACAATTGAACTTATTTATACACAGGTATGATTCAAGTACTATTATTTCGCTGGAGTGCTTATTTTACCAGTGGATTACTGATTTCTGAAGCAACTCATGCCAGATATATGCACCCACTACTTTGGCCCCTGCACGAGATTTTTGGACTTTGCGTTATACCACCACGTTAGAGAACGGCAGTATAGTGGTATGTTCATCTGATGTTACATCCTGATAGAAAAGGACTGACAGTCTGCTGTTGTGCTGCTTTGTAGTGCTGTTTTGTACTCCCTCAGTTCAACTTGATCCGTCATTTAGGACGACAATCACACTATGAATGCAACATACCGTGTTAAATTGATTTAAATACCCTTGGAAAATAAAGTATATCACCACCACTTTGAAGTGTATTTTGTCAAAAAATTTACATTTATCTTTTGGTAGTCAAACTTCAAAAACTTCGACCATGACTATCGATAATAGTATGAAACTGTGCAAGACGAAACTTATATATAGATTTGTTATGGAAAAATCTTTCATAAAACTTTTTTTTGTAAAAAAAGGTCTCGTAAATGAAGAAGAATGCGGTCAAAGTATCGCTTCGAAGACCACCCAAAAGCAAATGTAACCTTTGGTTTGGATTGGAGGGAGTAAGTTACTTGTATTGATAGTAGTGACATAATTTTGGACATGAACTCTTGTACTAAAACGAAATTTAAACATGACAGAGGAAATAGTTTCCATGAATGGACTTTTGTGTGAATCGCTTGATTTTGTTGACCACAGTTGTGTATTTAGCTTTGTTTGATTCCTTGTTCGTTACTTAAAGGTCTGTGAGAGATCTCTGACTGGTTCTGGGCCCAACAACGCTGCTCCCCATTTTATTAGAGCTGAAATGCTTCCAAGTGGCTATCTTATCAGGCCATGTGAAGGTGGTGGTTCAATCGTCCATATAGTTGACCATCTCAACCTCGAGGTTTGTGGTGTTTCTTAACTTTCCTCTCAAAAGCTCTATTACTCGAATACTCGAGGATGTTTAGGAATTTGTCTTGTAGGCATGGAGTGTACCAGAGGTGCTGCGGCCATTATATCAATCTTCAAAAGTCGTTGCCCAGAAAATGACCATAGCAGTAAGCTCAAACGCGTATTTTTATTTTCCTGTTGTCATGCATTGTGCTAATACTGCGGAAACAATGGGCGCCTATAGGAATGATAACCAAGTGTTCTCTTTGTGAAGGCTTTGCACTATATCCGGCAAATTGCGCAGGAGACAAGTGGGGATGTTGTTTATGGCTTAGGTCGGCAGCCAGCAGTTCTACGGACATTTAGCCAGAGACTGAACAGGTATATTAACTTTTGACTTGTGAGTATGGTTCTTCCAGTAGTGTTATAAATGGCTTTTCGCAGCGATATTTTAATTTTGTTTCACGAAATATGAACATTGTAAAAGATAGACTAACTTGCTACCCTTTTGCTTCCACATTTTATTTTTCATTAATTATTTGTTTATATGTTGGTTATTTGTAGAGGATTCAATGATGCGATCAATGGATTCAGTGATGATGGTTGGACATTGCTGAACTGTGACGGTGCTGAAGATGTGATAATTGCCTGTAATTCAGCCAAGCCTTTCATGGCCAGTCTAAACGGTGCTAATTCATTACCAGTCGTTGGTGGAGTGCTCTGTGCAAAGGCATCTATGCTACTTCAGGTATGCTTTTGAGTTTCGTTTTCCAAGCAGGGTACTTGTTCTCTCCAGCATATATGCTACTGGCTAACTTGCCTCTTTTTCGTTTTATTCAAGATGATTTTGTACCGTATTCAGGTGTTATGCATATGCTAATAATGGGCATGTGTATTATGGGTTTCGCAAGATTTATGCATAATTCATCTATTAGTTATTGACATGACTAGAACAAACTTGATGTGCAGAATGTACCTCCTGCTGTGCTGGTTAGATTCTTGAGAGAGCATCGCTCTGAGTGGGCTGATTTCAGTGTTGACGCATATTCTGCTGCAGCGTTAAAGGCAAACACGTATGCATTTCCAGGAATGCGGGCTACGAGATTTAGCGGGAGTCAAATAATCATGCCTCTTGGTCACACAATTGAGCATGAAGAAGTAAAATTCTGTCTTGGAATTCTTATTTTTTATTGTTATAGCCTGGACAAATGAGCATTTCCGATTGGAGATTATGTTTCATCATTTTACTTTTGTGTCAACAAATTCGTAGTTGAAAAACTGCTAGTATAGGATGGGTTATTGGGTTATGAATTATTAGGTTATACTCGAATTTTTGTTTTGACCACCTCCAATTTATATCTTGTTATCCTTTTTGCTGAGATATTTTTCCAAGGGATGGTGGATTTTCGATGGTGTCGATCACTAATCTTAATATTTCATTAAGAATTTGCAATGTTAGCATTTATTTTTTTTGTTATTCTCTATTCTCAAGTGTTCATGCAAGTTGAACTAATAATATGTGCAAATGGTAGATGCTGGAGGTGATACGGTTGGAAGGCCATTCTCTTACAGCAGAAGATGCTTATATGTCTGGAGATATTCATCTTTTGCAGGTATGCTCTTAAATCTCTAGAACTATGGTAATTAGGTTCATTTTTGAACCATTTTTCTAAGATTCATAAGGTAATTGTCAAAACTTTAAATTCACCTAAATTTTAAACACGTCACGTGGTATGAGAATAGTATTGATAAGTTTGTGTTGCTCAAACTTTATCAATTGATTAAACAGTTGGTAGTCAAGTTAGAATGATAGGTAAAACCGTACTGTATACTAGTTTCGTCCGGCATCCCTTGCATCCTCTTTGTGTTTGAGACACGGGTAAGAGTGTACACTATGCCATCCAGCTGTCCTTTGTGTTGCCTAGGGTGGTACCTTTGGGGCGCTGGATTCTTGCTTTTTGTTGTAATCTTTATGTTCCCCTAAATGATCAAGATCCAAAATTGGGTAGTTTTTCATTTCTTCTATCTGTTAGTTAATGCACTCTTAAATTTGATATATTCCGGCAGATATGCAGTGGAATAGACGAGAATACAGTTGGAGCTTGTTCGGAACTTGTGTTTGCACCTATAGATGAAATGTTTCCTGATGATGCTCCCTTACTGCCTTCTGGGTTCCGTATTATTCCATTGGATTCAAAATCAGTAAGTTTGACTTAATTTACTGCCTAGTGCGTAGCCATAGAAATAACTGCTTAATTTGATTGACCAAAGCTTAGGGGTTGCTATTTTGTTTGTTCTCGCTTTCAAAGACAACCTTTTGTCATTTTTCATCTATCCATCCCTCGGCTTAATTTTTACCTTAATCTATTGCCATCACTGTAACTGTTCTCGTTTGGTATTTTGATTTTTAACTCCCAACAAAACCATCTGAAACAGGACAATCCAACAAACCGAACACTTGACTTGACTTCAAGTCTTGAAGTGGGACCACCGACAAGCCAGGGAGCCTCGGATGCGTCAACTTCTGGAAGTGCACGTTCTGTGTTGACTATTGCCTTTCAGCTCCCATTTGACAGTAACCTGCAGGAAAGCGTTGCAACAATGGCTCGCCAATATGTTCGTAGTGTGATATCTTCTGTTCAAAGGGTTGCTATGGCCATAACCCCATCTGGTTTAACTCCTACAGTTGGCCCAAAATTGTCCGCGGGTTCTCCCGAGGCCCTTACCTTGGCCCATTGGATTTGTAAAAGTTATAGGTACGTCATC
This sequence comes from Silene noctiflora, assembly GCA_009801015.1. Lineage (NCBI taxonomy): Eukaryota > Viridiplantae > Streptophyta > Magnoliopsida > Caryophyllales > Caryophyllaceae > Silene > Silene noctiflora. The sequence continues at coordinate 78,859 of VHZZ01001009.1, read as the reverse complement.
GTCATTCAGTGACTATTCTTTAAGCTTTAACTAAATAGAAGAAGACTTTTAGCTGGAATTCACGTCATTCTGCGGCTTTTTATTTTTCCGCAGCTGTCATATGGGAACAGAATTGCTTCAAACATCTTCCGCTATTGATGAAACGGTATTGAAACATCTTTGGCATCACCAAGATGCCATATTGTGCTGCTCGTTGAAGGTATGAAACTTTTACGAGAATCCTCCTTTCCTTTTGGTTCGATTGTCCAACCCAAACCCTATGATTGGGGGTCCTTTAGTAATTGCTCTTTTTTTTCCCCCATTTGCAGTCTCTTCCGGTTCTCATCTTTGCAAACCAAGCGGGACTTGATATGCTGGAGACAACACTAGTGGCTCTACAAGACGTGTCCTTAGATAAAATATTCGACGACTCTGGACGAAAAACGTTATGTGCCGAATTTCCCAAGATAATGCAGCAGGTAATACACTAACCAAGATGCCCATTTTCATCATATAAACTTCTTAATGCGCAGGAATTCTAAAGTCTGCTTGTTTGCAGGGGTTCGCTTGCTTACCTGCTGGGATGTGCATGTCAACGATGGGCCGACATGTTTCATTTGATCAAGCAATCGCATGGAAAGTCTTTGCTGCAGACGAGTCCACCATCCATTGTCTTGCTTTCACTTTCGTTAACTGGTGTTTTATGTGATACCCTCTATTTAGCGAAACCTCTTTTTCTTAGCAATCAAAAGGATAGACTAAAACAGCAACCAGTGATTAAAACTTGAATCACGATCGTGAACATGTGTACATGTCCCGACTCCCGTTTCTTTTTTGGTGGAAATTTAAAATAGGCCTTCGTTGCATTTATTAATCTATTTCGACATCTTATCTAAGTCCTGAAAATCGTGTTTCCTTTCGAATTCAGTCCTCCGTAAATGTGACCATGCTAAACTTTCGAAACCTCTAGGAAGCGGTGCGGTACTTTGTGGAAGACCGTTGTACACTGCAGTTCTTCTGCATGTTACTTGAACGTTTTATGTTGTAAGACGGTCTTATTAATTTGTGTTTCGAAAGTGGTTAGGCATCCATGCAGGCATTTATTGGGTGAAAATACAGGATACAGGTTGTAAAAGACCAGTCAATCATGCATTTACTATGAGCAGGGATAATTGGATAAAGTCTGCCCTAAAAGACTGACCAAATTGGGCTACTTTAGGCATGATTTTGTGTGTAAAATTGTAGGAGTAGGTGGTTTCATCTTGTCAATGTGCCAACACAGTTGGGTCTTTTCAGAATGTGATTCTAGTGGGCAGAGGTTATCAGTTGGGTAGTCAAATCATGCAACTAGCCAGCCAGCTAGGCTTTGGAAATCGAGAGGATTCTAACTCAATAAGAAAAAAGTTATCGGAATGTGTGGGTTATCGGTATTCGAGAGGATTCTAACTCGCACACGAATAAGCGAAAAAATGACATAAGATCGGGTAATCTACTAAGTCATCGGAATGTGTGGGTTAGCGGTAAAATTTCCGTTGTACATTATACTGAATCAAAAGTTACAGGCGGCACGCGTCGAAACCCGTGTTACGATCACTTGTTCGATTACATTTTCAATATTCTTAAGTTGTTTACTTTAACTTGAAATGGATTTATATCCCAACAAGTCACAATCAAAAGTCATAAAAATAGTCGTGAATAATCCAAAGTTGAACCCCACAAGAAAGAGAAAGGAGATAATAACGTCAAAGTATAAGCAACGCATACGCATAGGCATAGCTACTGCATTATTTGCAATTTCATTTTCTAGACTACTACTTTATACCAAAGGCACTTGTTTATTTCTTTTGATAAGCTCCCACAATTTCTACTGTCTTGTCACACACAACATTTAGAATCTAACAATAGTACACTTACCATCATATTATAATCATGTCTAAAAATTCTTCTTAAAGACGTAGAGAACTCATAAGCTTGTGACCTTTCACAACTGCTCTTCGACTTGCTTTTTCACTTGTAATTTGTCAGAGGTTATAAGCTTGTGACTAAAAGTGTTCGTCATAAATGAGAATTTGTGAAGACAGAGTATTTATTTTAAACTTAAAATAGATTTAATAGGATATAAATATTATAGTTAGCCTCAACCATCACCTTAAAATTTTGGTTGAAATGGTTTATCTATTATAGTATCAGAGTCAGCGTGACCAAAAGTTTTTCAGTACAGGGGAACTTGTGCACTAACCAACACCTTAAGATTTTGGTTGAGATGGTTCATCTATCAAGATTAAATAATATGAATAAGACAAAAGTAAAATGTTTATATCCGTCTTAAAAGAGACTAATTATATCATTGTATGTATGTTACCGTTGCATGGTGCGGCGACACAAAAATAGTCATTTGATATTATAAAAGGATTACTTTTTATTTTTTAAAGATCGTCACTTTTTAAAATAAATAAGGTCAATTTTTCTTTGTTACACATAACAGTCATTTAGACCAAGCAACCCGAATGACCCCAACCCGAACAACATAACACCCTAACTGTGAACCCGAGATTGACTTGTAACCCGAATTGATCCGATCAATATGACCCCACCCCATCCGAATGTTTACTCATTGCACACTGTCCATATCCCGGAAATGACCCTATCACACATAGACCCGACCTGACCTAACCGGCATAACCTGATTAACGTGTTTGCCAGATCTACTATCATTCATATATTTATATTAATTCTATATCTACAAATAGTTCTATATCTGTCACCAATTATATGGATAGAGGAGGGTCCAACCAACTTTGGTTTTTTTTTTTTTTTTTTTCTAAAATAATAATTGGTGTGAAAATGTCACTTTCCAGAAGCCAACCTACATTAATTAAATGGCTAGTTGCGTCGGTCGATAAACAAATAGGTAAATCCGTCATCATTGAGATATCTAATTGAAACATGTACTTATTATGTTAGGTCTTCATATAGTACAAGTATACAACTTTATAATCTCATATTAATGGTCCACATATTTCTAACCATACAATAATTAGTGCCCTCCAACGGAAATCTATATTGGAAAATGCATGCGGTGTTTCTAAGATAGAGTAAGTCTTGCTTAAGACGGGTCGGATCTTCAAACGGTAAAGACCTCTAACAATATGAGTAGAGGGGACAAGGTGGGCCACCCCCATGTGC
>VHZZ01001009.1:19362-43247 GCA_009801015.1 Silene noctiflora | reverse complement strand
ATTCATATTTATTAACTTAGAATAGTTTTTTGTAAGATGATTTATTTTCTATGATAATCTTTTCTTAATGCTAATAATAATGTAATGATTTCATTTTATAGGATGCATTTGAGCATGAGAAAGAGGTCAGTCCCGAAAAGCCGGATAATGAAATATGGTTTGACTTGGTTGAAGGCTACAAGAAGGGGATGGTATATGAAACCGGAGCCGCCCATGGTGTCTTTTACAAAGAACCGGCTCGAAGGTCTTCTTATGAGCCAAGACGAACCTATGATCTAGGCCTTGTAAGTCGGCTACAAACTCAACTAGAAGAAGAAAGAAGAGCAAATGCTGATAGAGATGAAGAAGTACATTTAATGAAGGAAAGAGTCAAAGCTATGGAAACCTACTTCGCCTCTTACAACCCCGATCCTCAACCCTTTCACGACCCTAGAGATCCAAATGGAAAGGACGAAGGTAGTGGAGCCGGTGTTGGCTTTCAAGTAGTTTAGTTGTATGTAGCTATTTGAACACGAGACAAGTTAAATCTTAGATTTTATACCGTTTATGTAACGTTGGATACATTCTCATTTTTAAATAAATGAGATGTTGGTTGTTTCAAATGGTGTTCGTAGTGAAATTTGCTGGTATGACTTCTGTTTGCAGGGTTGAAAATGATTTGGCACGTTCAAAATGCAATTTTTCATGAAAATGCCCAGCAAAATTGGCGACTAATATGATTTTTTGGCGACTACCTTCAGTCGCCAAAACAGAGGCCAAAAAAATGGTGCTACTGGTTGTGTCAGCACATTTAGCGACTGATTGGGGACTGATAGTAGTCGCCAAATTGGCGACTGAAGTGGCAAGTAGTCGCCAATTTGGCGACTGAATGGTAGTCGCCAAACATTGTATATGGCGATTACTTATTCAGTCGCCAATTTTGGCGACTGAAATCAGTCGCCCGAGTTGTAAATGGCGACTACTGTCCGCGACTGACCTCGGGCGACTAATTTCAGTCGTCAAATTTATATTGGCGACTGTTTTCAGTCGCCCGGCTACTATTTTCTTGTAGTGAATATACAATATAATGCATAAACAACATCCAATCAGCCATCAACTCCATCTCCCGACTCCATCACAACCAAACAGACTATACATCGAGGTGTGTAGCTCTGCTAGTGGGGACCGTAGCCTTACCACCAAAATCCCTGCTCCGCAGAGTGAACCAAGTTCCTTAATGTGCACATCCCCTTACGCTGAGAGAACGCAAGAGGCGAACAATGAGGGTGAGACCACCTCTCACAATGGCTCACAAACCAACCAACTCCAACACCAACAACCACCACCATCCACAGCATACAACAATCACAACATATACACATCATAATCAGTACAAAGATCGTCACATTGCTCATATAATATTCTACAGGCAATTGAGTAGGGAAACCCTACCGGGTAACCAATCCGACAAATCACAGCAAGAAGTCAAAAAGGTTAATCTACGAAATCTCCTCCTAAAAATACATTCAAACAATCAACCAATTGCCTAATAACAAACGAATCACAAAACCCCAATTACTCTAATTAGGGTTTCATACAATTACCCCATAGATCAAAAAAGGACTAGATTGATAACTTACCCGATTGACTATAAGAACAATGATGTAAAGATCCTCAACAACGATCACTAAGCCTTGTATTGATATAAAATGAACGTGGGGCAGTTCTTACGTCGCTTTCAGAGTAAAAGTTGTTTTGAGAGAGTTTTTAAAATAAAAGACAAATGATTATGCATCACGTTTTATTTTATATCAATCGCGCAAAACCCGAAACGGACCGGACACTCGGTCGAGTACTAGACACTCGACCGAGTAAGCCACACTCGACCGAGTGCAAGACACTCGATCGAGTACGCCTAGGTAATCCGAGTCCTCAACAAACAGACCACTGATATCAAATCCCAACTGGATACTCGGTCGAGTAGCCCTCACTCGGCCGAGTTTCCGGAGGTCACAAAACCGGTGTATTACAATTAATTCAACTTTGCTAAATTCCATTGCTTTATTCTACATTTTGATTCAATTAAGCGCTTGACTAAATTGATAATATTGTAAGGGTTATTTGTTTACGCTTGTAGCTAATGACTAATCTTATGTGGAATTAGAAGTCAACAACTTCATATCAAAGTATTCAACAATGGAATAGATTAGAAGAGTCAATGATCAATTCATAACTAATTGGTGAAAATTACTTGGTCCAAGAGTTATTCTCATATTTATTTATACACTCACTTATTTATATCGTTTTACATTTTATTGCATTAGGTTACTATTTTAGTAGATTAGATCAATTAACACCATTTTAATTTGTTACTTAACTTTTGCACACTTTTAGTCGACAAAAAGACCTTTTTGTGGGATCGACCCCTACTTACACTTGCTACTAGTTAGAGTTTGTAGTGGATAAAAATATTAATTTGGAGACTCACGACAAGTCTAGCCAGCAATATCAATAAGAACATTAATAAGTAGTAGGCATGCTTCCCATGAATAAAAAAAACTTAAATTTTGAATTTAATAAGCGAAAATAATTTTTAGTGTATATTATCCAATTTAGTCCGAATTTGGGTCAAGTAGGACTAATAGAGGTAAAGCCCTCCCTTATAAAATTTAACAATGTTTTAATTTTAGGTTTAACTCGAAACCTCTAATTAGAGTTAGTGTAATACATCAGATTTCTGGTCTTAGGCTACTCTGCCGAGTATGGGGTACTCGATTGAGTAGCTGGTGTGGGTGTTCTGTTAGGATTATGTTTGTTGTGCACTCGAGCGAGTGGTTGGTACTCGGTCGAGTCTGGTGTACTCGATCGAGTGTAAGGCACTCGGTTGAGTGTGTCTGACTCGGTCGAGTGTCTTGTACTCGACCGAGTGTCCGGTTCGTTATGGGTTTTTCTGCGGTTTGATTTAAATAGAACGGGAAGCATGTAATTAGCGTGTTATTATATTAAAACATTTCAATTGCAGTTCTAAACACTTTTCACAAAAAAAAAAAAAAAAAAAAAAAAACGACGTTACTGCTTCTCCATCTATTCTTATCAATCCAAAGGTAGGGTTCGCCACTTTTGGGGGTTTTTGCATCCTTACTTTCATAATCGTCAGGGAAAGTTATCTAGCAAAGTGTTTTGTTGTTTTGGTTAATCTGATCAAACCGTAATTGGGTAATTTGGGGGTTTTAACTTTGGTATTCAGTATTTTGATCGATTGTTGTTATTCTAGTAGGAGATTTTGTAGAGGAAGCATTTTAGATCACCTTGTTGTTCTTGCGTGGATTTGTCTTTCAGGTAAGGTTTTCCCTACTCAGTTGGCTGTGTATCAGTATGCATATTATGTGACGATCTTTATGATTATTGTATGGTTGAGTTATGATGGTGATATTGTGAGCCATTTCCAGAGAAGGTCTCACCCCCATTGTTCGCCATTTCCAGATATGGTCTCACCCCAGAGATGATATAGAATCGTAATTGAACTCTTAAAGCCATTACCAAGTACTAAATAATTGACCCATTTTAATACCGATTTTCATCTTAAACTTTAATTGAAAACATTNACCCATTTTAATACCGATTTTCATCTTAAACTTTAATTGAAAACATTCATCAAAACGACTGATAACTATTCCATTAAACTATAATTAGAATGAAAATCGAAATTTCGCCATGAATTAAGGGTATCTTGAGACTCCAAAAACAAATTTTAAGATGAAAATGTTGTTTATAAAGCGACTTATAGCTTTACTAGTAAAAGTAGTGCTCTTTTAGCATATATTCAAACCAAGTTTTATGCATAAAAAACAAAATTTGGGCATGGTTTCCCTTAAAATCCGAAAATTAAGACGGTCTTTATACAAAATTTTCTCACATATAAGGCAAGAACTAAAACTAACAACGAGGTTAAGCCATTGTTGGTCAACTATACACAACAACAAACACAAGAAGCTCAATTATTGACCCACCATCACTAATTTCGAGCTCAACAATGGCGAATAAAGCATCAACATAAAATTTTTATTTTTAGCAACAACAATGGTGTAAAAAGCTTACTACTATCATGAATCACATTTAAACATTCAATTAGCCGTCAAACTTTAAGTAAACTAGTGTAGATCTAAAGAAAACCAAATTGAAGAAATTGAAAATGATAGAGATGATACTTACATTGTTAACTTAATGGAATAAGAGGAAGAAAAGTAAAGCAATAAGATGAAGTCCAAGCCAATAGAACAACAATGGTGGTTTTTGGTTAAGTTTTTGGTGAGAAAAGTGATGAAAGTATGAAGATAAGAGTGAAAATGAGAAGATAAAGAGCATATCGACCGAGTTACTCTACCCGTATAACTCACTCGGTCGAGTGGATGACCCACTCGGTCGAGTGCGAGTCCACTCGGTCGAGTGACTTGTCTACTCGGTCGAGTGGATTTCCCAGTACTGAATAAATGGTACTGGATTTTCCACTCGGTCGAGTCACATGTCCACTTGGTCGAGTGGTTCTTCACTCGGTCGAGTAGTCCCTCCCATTCGGTCGAGTGCCACTGTAAGGTCGAAAATTTTCAATCAACACTCATACAAAGCATTATTGCAACAAAATAAAAGGCTCGAGAGTCCACCGATTTGCGGTGACTTGCCCCGGGTTAGCTCATACGGCATTATACTCGCCGTTCTCAACACATTACTTTCACACAAGTAGTTACTCTAACAATTATAATCATCATTCCTATCTTAGCAATAACAATAGCAAATTAAACTCATGTATGTTATCTATGCACCAAGGTTTGAAACCGATATATCTCACGCATACGTGCACTACAATGTTCCCGAAACATGTTACACTCATACTCTTTTCATCTACTTCCAAAATGATCAATTCTATGTCACATACGTACACATAAAAACCTTATAAGAATGCATCCATTAGTACAACATCTAAGCATCCAAACCATGACTCACATAGCGTCCACAACACAATACCTTCCTACTTATAAACATTCTAATGGCTATCATCATTACTCTTACCCTACGATGACACTAGCAATTTAAACACATACATGATATTTACATGCCAAGATTCGGGACTAGATCCCCTCATGCATATACACACCACAATTCCCTTGAAAACATGTCATATCCACAGTTCTTTCATCCAACTTCCACAAATCATCATATTTCGAGTCATAGTCAAACACGTGTTACAAGAATGCTTCCTTCATTACACATACATGTAACTATATCATAATTCACATAGCGTTCCCATACATATACCCAACCACGCGGTCACCAACCAAGACAATAGGCACTAGTTTTGGCATGAGGGCGCCTACTCACCCAAAACCGATCTCTTATCGTACTCAAGTAGGGTTCATTTTATTAGACACTCCTAAATTCATTTTGATTCATTGGTTTAGGTTATAAAATCGTCGCTCTGATACCACTTTGTAACACCCCGATTATCCGGCCAAGATAATCGAGGCATTACCATCTCGGATGCCCGAGGTAGTGTTTCAAAACTCCAATTAAAAGAACATTTTATTAATAATACAAGTTTAGTGATTACAAAAACATAAATAATAAATACAACTCATCTAATACGACCTCTAACTCATGTCTACAACTCGACTCCAATCTCGAAGTGCGACCTCAAATCCCGTATGCAACATTAACCTGAAATCAACCTGCTCCCCATATGATCGAAAATATCATATGGATCGACACAGGATACCCCGGAAATAGGTGACAATTACACAGACACACAACACGTCAGTTTCAATAAATAATATGAGACATGACATACGAAATGTGATTATGCATTATGACAATGAAATGTACGTGATACAACCTTCAACCACGCCACACCGGTACCGGGACACACCCAGACGTACCCACAAACCACCGATACCGGGACACCCAGACGTATCCACAACCCGGTGACGGCACCGCAGCACCGCCCACCAAAACAGCCGGACCGTAGCCCGTAACAAGGTACTCCGGACACACCGGTGGTACCGGACCCGAGAGCGACTCGTATCCCCTGCCAGACGACGTGACTCAACCTCACGTGTCTCTCCATAACACAAGCCATTAATGTGCACATCCCTCTTGGAGTGGGAAGCTCCAAGAGGTGACCTAAGCGGAAGACGGTCTCCCAACCGCCTTACGTCTCTAATACAATCATCACACCGCCACCATGAACCTCCAATAAGAATACGACTCATACGAATGCAATTATAATGCAAAACCGAATACAATCCCCTTATCCGACACATTACCAACAAACCATGTACCCAATAACAAATTCTCAAGTCAACATAATCCATGCCATATGAAGTACAATTCCGACTCATACATGACTCCGCATCAACCATAATCACCATATAAACACAAGACTACTCATTTCATGAAACCGAATGATAAATGATCACACAAAACTAACTATAATATCGAAACTGTATAGGATTAACCTACCTTTAAGCATTCTTCATAAGCTAGTCCAAGACAACAAGAATCCATTTCATAAAACCGTCTCATCCTACAATAATCATATAATAACTATCACAAATCATCCTACACTATAATACAACACAAAACCCCTTATTACTACTCATTAATTACCCATATACTAACAATAATTACAAATTTAACAACCCAATTGAAAACCACCAAAAATTGGGGTTCATAACACTAGCAAGAGGATAGGTCTCAACTTACAAGGTGGATGGAATGGATGGCAAGGTGAGTAATACCCTAGACTAAGCTTGAATCCCATGTAAGAGTGTTTATGAGGGTTTTAGAGAGAAGGAAGAGAGTTTAGGGAGAAAGGGAGAAGAATGAGAAATGAATTAGGGTTAGGGATGAAACACGATTTATTGCGCACTGCCAGTGTCACTCGGTCAAGTGAGCGGTTCACTCGGCCGAGTGCCACCTACTCGGTCGAGTGAACTACTCACTCGGCCGAGTCAACTCTACTCGGTCGACTGAACTACTTACTCGGCCGAGTCAACTCTACTTGGTCGATTACACCCTACTCGGTCCCCCACTAGCTCACTCGGTCTATTTCCAAAATTCACTAGGTCTAGTCTAAGCTTCACTTGGTCTAATATAAGGTCAAATCTTACTCTCGCACAACCCTCACGCATCCCTAAGCTTCTCGTACGGATCCCAAAATATCCGGGTGTTACATGCACATTAATGAACGTGGGCTTGCTCGTTGCGATGAGCGGGGTTTAGGTGGTACGGCTGCGATCCCCACTGGCGGCGAGGATTACCTGTTGCGATGGGTAATCTGGCAGAACTACACACCTCAGTGTGTAATCGGTTACTGGTTGCTATGGAGTTTGGGGATGATGGTTATAGTTCAGTATGATTGTTTATGTATTGTATTATGTTATATGTTATACAGTTGACTGACCCCGTTTTATGTTTTCAAAAATGTGGTGATCCATTCGGGGATGGTGAACAGTTGATTTAGCAGGTGATGATGGTTGTTGATGTGCTAGGGGGGTTTGACTTGGCCGTGTCACCACCAGTTTTGTAGTCTAGCTTCCGTCGAATATTGTCTTTTTAATTTTTTTCACCTTCTGAATTTTGGAGTTGTATTTTACTTTGAAACTAGTAATCGTTGATTTAAAGTTTTATATTTAATACGTTTCATTATGGTTACTATGATGTGCACTGCCTCGGGAAACCTAGATGGTAGCACCCTTATACATTGGGGTAGTCCTTGGTAAGGCACCTTAGTGTATAAGGGGGTGTTACAGTTAGAATAACTTTTTACCAGTTGATCGTAAGTCCTCATGGGAAATAATCGAAAAGATTGATCATGAGTTGCCTAAGAGGCTAAGATTATAAAAACAAAGTCCAATTAAGCTCAGCCCAAGTAATATCATATGGCCCTTTTAAATATATCCAGCCCATTAATCTCAAGAAGCCCACAACAAAGATAGGCCAAGCATAAGCTATATGGTTGGTCTTTATGAGAGCCAACCCATTGTATTTATTTTTTCAAATGTTCTTCCTATCTCAAATAGTAGATTGTAAATCAAATGATTCTTCATTATGCTTGTCCATCTTACAAACTAGACCTTTGTAAAATTGGCCTTTCCACTTATCAAGGCCGGACCGTCGGGGGTGCACATGTAGTAGAGTTGTTGATGAATCGTTTTGTCCATTAAACTCGACTCATTAGCTTGTTTTGGACCCGTTAACCTGTTTGTCTGTGAGGTAAATATTTTACCCATCCATTTTCAACTCAAGCCTGCATTTGATCACTTTTGTCAGACAGCATACCATCACTAGGATTTCACCGCCTGCGAGTCTGTGTTAGCCAACCTCACATCATAGTTTTTTCAAAAAACCCTAATACCCGATTATAAAACCCTGGATTCGTCATTGCAATTTATACGCTTGGTTTTTCCATGTTAATCGATACAACGACTCGCTGTTGGCCATATGATGATATGAATGAGCACTAGACATGTCAATTAGGTCGGATTAATTTCGGGTCGCGTTATTTTGGGTTTGTAAACTTCAGATCGGGTCTGGTCATTTTGAGTTCAACTATTATTAAGTTATTTGTGGATAATAATCAGTTTATTTCCAATAATAAACATTTGAATCGGGTTCGAATCGAGTTCGAGTCTTGAGTTCAGGTTATTCGATCTGGTCAATTTGACCGGGTCTAACGAGCACCACATTACCTTACTACTAGCCCACAAAACAAACCAAATTCATTTATTTTGACACTTATCACTTCCTTAACTACTAAGTATGTACTTCATTTAAGATATTAAAATTCTTGGAATATAGGGGCCGTCCAAATGAAGCATTTTTAAGTCATTCGAAAAAATCAAAGTCCTCATCATATACCACAAAAGTCTCTATTTAGCATTGTTAGGTGACTACATTATTGATATTATTATTATTTGAGACACAAATATTGTGACACCTAACCATATATTTATTTCAAATCATTTTCTACATGTTTCCACGTGGACGTATCGATCACCGTCTATTCTCCTCTAATCATTGATTTTCTCCCTATATATATGATTTTTCCAATTAATTCATATTCCATATTCCCATGCAAAATATATTGTACTAACATGTACTATTAAGTATTTTGTCTAAGCAAACAAAAATAAATTCCCTAATAATATCTTATAATAGAATAAATAATTGGTGTACGTTAATTTGTGAACTGTAACAGGGTGTGGCTCAGCTCGTTTGCATAGAATTAATCAAATGGCGATAATAGTGAAAAAGAGTGCAATGAAAATAGTGTTAGAGCCATGGGTCGAGCTTCCACCGGAGCGCGTTGTTTCTCCGGTGAAGTCATATAGAAAACCGAAATTGGAGACGATTGAAGAGGAGAAGGAGGAGCATCATGACGATGCTTACCATTGTTATAAACGTTACCGTGTTTATCAACAAGGTTTTTGTGAGACCGTCTCTTATACTAAGGTCAAGGCTTAAAAGAATGTCTTGGCGACATATGTTAATCTCTCTGTCTCAATTGAATTAATATTTATCTATGTTATTTGGAATTCTCCTCCTAAATAAACGATGGATAAATATCGATTGGGACGAGAGATTGCAAATTATAAGTTTTATTATTATGAATATGTTTGAGTTTTAGTGTATTTAATTGGTGGTGACGAAGATTTTCCACCCCACAAGTAATTGTATTATCTTATACTATGAAATTACTTTTTTAATTGTAATCTATTTGAGTTTTGTAGTTTAATCCTTTCCTTAAATAATGTCATTCATAATCTAACGTTCTTTGCCACTAATTATTCGACGTAAATATGTTAAATAATACGAGTATAAAATAAATGGGTTTTTCTAACATATGCCCTTAGGGCATATGATAAGAAGCTAAGTAGGGAAATATTGTTGAAAATATATCACTAATTATGGTAAATCTGAGTTTCAAATCTAATTTATCATGGTATATTCTCAACAATATTTTCTTAATTAAATTATTAACATGTGCCCTATGACACATGTTAGAAAATCCGTAAATAAATTGATACTCCTATGAAGTATTTATATTTCTTATATGATCTTATGATGAACCATATTTTCAACAATAAAATGTACTACGTTACAAATGTGATACCTAAACACCGAAAATTTAAGATCAAAATTGAATAAAACGTACATTAAATTACAGAGAAAATGCTATCGCCAAGTAAGTACTATGTCATTCGTTATCTGAGAGCATTAGTAAATAAACTTAACTTTCTTTAAGACTTTTTTTAGCGGTATAGTATTTTTGCGAGTGATGTTTTGACCATCCTAAATTTTTTGCTATGCATAAATGACATAACATTTACATTTTCTGTCGGTGTGCCTTTTATCAACTAGCCCTAGATCTTATGCAAGTAGATAAGTTTTTTTTAAGTGTCAAATGATGCGCATGACCAGTATAATATATAACGGAGGAGAATTTGAACATGTGATCTATTGTTACGATACCTCCGACTTAACCACAAGGCTAAGACCTATTCGGTAGGGAAGTAACTTAGTAACAAAATAGAGCTGCGGTGGTAAATCTGATAGATGGTTATACGATTTACTAGCATGAGCTTCACTTAGGTGAGCTGTAGGTTTTCATAACTTGGATTAATGATTGATTCAATTTATGTTTAAGTTTGTCATTGATTTTAATTGGTTTGAGTTATTTCGGATCTATACGAATTAGTGGGTCAATATCGGCGAAATTTGAATTGGACCATAATTGAGTTAGACGTGACTGGTGAGCAACTTATGTAAACGTTCAAATCGTTTTTGACAATTCACAAGGGAAGGTTGTTTACAAGAACCAGGAGTTGTTTGATTTGAACTAGTTTAGATCTCGTGCAATAAATGCGCGATTTTTATACAATTTTTATTTTTGTATTACTTAATCATAAATTAATACCTGCATTTTTTTATATTTCACGTAATTATATTTTGATATGAGAAAAAAAAAATTGAACTGCAAAATTATTCAAGAAAACCGAATAAAATTGTACTGTAAAATAGTAGTTATAGCTCATTAATTGTTCATTTTCTCGTTATTGTATTTTGCTTCGAGAAAAAAAAATTTAAACTAAAAATTAATCCAAGGGGAATTGAGTAATGTGTTGAAATGAGTTTTTTTAAAAAGTACTGTATTTTTTATTTTATACCACAAAGCTAACGATTCCAAATTTATAAATTCCCTCAATTTCTTTTTTGTTATGAAAGTAATCAAAACGATTTATAGTTTTGTTTAACATAGTATGAGTCAAGTCATTCTAAAATGATAACATCAAAAGATTTAATATTTTCTATTTTTATATTATTTATTTATATTTTAATTAAAATATTATAGTTTAATGTTTAGTGAAAATATATAATTTTAATGAAAAAAATTGTATAATGAAATATATTATAATTATTAATTTCCTTATTTAATAAAAATAATTAAATTATCATAGTTTCCTTATTTAAAAATATGCTTTTTGGAGGAAAAACTTGTGAATTCACATATTCTTTTAGTATATAGGGGATTTGGGCTTTATTTCAAGTGTCCCGAGTTTGGTGCTATTTCGATTCAATTTATCAAGAATTACGCTAACGGTGTAATTGATGTTATTCTTTGTTATTTGGCATAGTTAGTACTAATAGTCACTAATTCAGATATTTACGATCGATTTTTTTAAGGATTACTCAACTCAAGTAACGTATTTGCAAGTAATTTTTCAATCAATCCAACTTCAATACTTCATTATGTGACTCAACTAACCTATGCTGGCCAGTCCAGGCGTTATATCTCATCTATGGGCCTGGCCCATTAATGAGAATCAGACTGACATGTCATGGCATATTGGCAGAGCTGGCCAAAATGACCCGACTGAACCCAAAAAAATATAAAAACCCGACACGATTGATCCGTTTAAACCCGACACTCGATACAACTTTACAATCATTGACCTGATCCCAAACCTGACCCGATGCAAAACCAACTTAATATTGACTCAATAAGATTGATGACCTGACAATTATTAAGCTTGATATTAATTCAAATGAAAGTGATTTACTCTGTAATGTTTAGCTTCATACACTTAACTTAGTAATAGACTAATAGCTAACCAAATCATGTAATAGCCAAAACTAAAATAATTGGTAAAACTTGAACTAGCGACATAAAAAACCTGACAATAATCAGACTCGAAAAATAACCCGATCTGAATTGTCCTGAAATGATTTGATCTAAACCCGATTCGACTCGAAAGTATATGTTAACTAGATAAGCCAATATGACCCCTGAAATTCAATTTGACACGATCCGGCTTGACCCGACCAAAACCCGAGCCAGACTTACCAAAATGCCACCTCTACATATGAGTATTATTATTATTATGATACATTAATTAAAAACATTTAAGATACAAGGAGTATATGCCTTCTACAAAGAACCCTTTTAAGATAAACACAAAATCACAAACCAAAAAGAAAGTAAGTTCAAAGAGAAAGGAACGAGGGGGTTGTTAAAAAATTGAAATAGTGGGCCAAATGCAAGCTATGACAATTGACAACCAAAACTCGTATGTCATTTGGACGGCTAATTATTATGCATCCCACCTTAAATTATGTCCACAATTTTGCCTTAACTATTAATAAAGATTATCTAGTTTTATTAGAGCCTTAGAAAGGGGGCGTAGGGCTGTGAGATGAGCCGGATCGTTGAATCCTTGGCTATGGTTAAGTCAAAGCTTGTTTTGAACTCGGTTAAGCTGATGATAAGCCAAAGTCTTTGAGCTTTAATTTTCAGAGGCTCAACGAACTTCGTCATAGAATTACAAGACGATCCCCAGCTGAACTCGAGCTCAGTACTTCGACTCTGTTACACCCCTAGCGTTAGAGGTATAGAGTTCAATTAACTAAGATTTACTACGATTGTAAATCGAGAGCTTTGTCATCCTTTTGTTTTTGCCACATTCGAATCCATTTTAAATCAAAGGTTGAGAATAGACTTGTCAAACATGTTATACAGGTCAGATCAAATCAGATCCGTACCATTTGGGATATGTTTGAATTCAGGTCGAGCATGGTCATTCTAAGACCTATTTTGTTTAAGGTGTGTAATTGTCAAATTATTTAGAGAAAATGACGTAAGAGTCAGATTGAGTTAAAGCGGGTTAAATCAAATATAGATTCACTATAGTCGAATTTGTCAGGTTTGGTTAAAGTGGGTTAAATTAGACATGGATTCACTATAGTCGAATTGAGTCGGGGTCAATTCGGGGGGGTTCGATTTGCTACGTCGGGTTAGAAACCACCGTCCAAGACTATGTGAACAATTCATTCATGACAACTATATGATTATGAAGCACCAATAATTGAATAAAACTAATCTCTAATTAACCTACAATTAACAAAGCCTAACCCTCTACATAAATACCCCTTCAACTCCCTCTCTTTTCCCCACAACTAACAACTTCAACACACAACTCATAACCCTCATCACTTCCCTGCACAATTCTCTTCTTAAACCAAAGAAGCCATGAGTAAAGACATGGAGCTAGCAGAGCAACAACCAGAGTACACAACAAAAGACTACCATGACCCGCCACCGGCACCTCTTTTCGACATGGAGGAGCTTAGAAAATGGTCATTTTATAGGGCTATCATAGCAGAGTTTGTTGCTACTCTGCTATTCTTGTATATAACCGTTCTTACGGTTATTGGTTATAAGAGCGAGACTGACCTTAATGCCGGTGGTGATCAATGTGGTGGTGTTGGTATTCTCGGTATTGCTTGGGCTTTTGGTGGCATGATCTTTATTCTTGTTTACTGCACCGCTGGTATCTCTGGTAAGTGTAAACTCCTATTAGTCGTCTTTTCATTTCATTATATTGTTTCCATTTGACTTTTAGCTAGTTAAACGATTTTAACTTTGACCAGTGTTTGCCATGTATACACTTTAACACACTGACAAGGTTACATATATTTACTGGATTGAATGAGTTCCTACATGCGCTCTTTCCTATAATACTTTCTCTGTTCCATTGAATTATTTCATTTTTCAAAAATTTGCATATTTTGAAAAATTTAAATATTTCAACGGAACAGAGAAAGTATGAAACAACAACCCGACTGAACCCGTCCATAAATTTTCGACACAACTTCATTATGAGTAATTCGTAAATAGTACATCTGACCTATCCTAATCAAGGCCATGACCATGAATCTAATTTACCAACAATTGACGGATGATTAAACAGGAGGACACATTAACCCGGCAGTGACATTCGGATTATTCTTGGCAAGGAAGGTGTCCTTAATAAGGGCGTTTGCCTACATGGTGGCTCAATGTCTTGGAGCAATATGTGGAGTAGGCCTAGTGAAAGCCTTCCAAAAGGCATACTATGTGAGGTATGGTGGCGGGGCAAATGAGATGGCACCGGGTTACAACAAGGGCACTGGCCTCGGCGCTGAGATCATTGGCACTTTCGTTCTTGTCTACACCGTCTTTGCTGCCACTGACCCTAAGCGATCCGCTAGGGACTCCCATGTTCCGGTCCGTCTTCCTCCCCTGCTCTGTATACAAGCTTATATATGTTGCTATAACATTTTCAAATATTAAAAACTATTGTTATAACTATTTTTGAGTCAGCCTACCTATAACATAAGGTAGATTTGTTTATACTACGTGAGAAAACCGTTTCAGCCAAAAGCTTAAGCCGATGGTTGGAGTCTTAGAGCTCAGTCAAATGAGTTAATTAATATCCTTATGTTAAAACCATATTGTTTTGGTATGTCTAGGTGTTGGCACCACTACCCATAGGATTTGCAGTGTTCATGGTTCACTTGGCTACCATCCCAATCACCGGTACCGGTATCAACCCGGCTAGAAGTTTCGGCGCAGCCGTGATCTACAACCAGGAAAAGTCATGGAACGAACACGTACGTAACTCTCCAAACCGCCATATATATTTTTTTTTTTGAAAAAATGAGATAGCATTACATGCTGGTACCAAGTCTGGCTACCATCCCTTCACATGTGATCATGTGGAGTGGCTGGTATCAAAACTCGGTACCACTTACAATGACACCCTATCGTTATCCTAACAATTAATTAAACTTATTTGTTATATATTTGGTGAATTTTCAGTGGATTTTCTGGGTGGGACCATTCATTGGAGCAGCAATTGCAGCATTTTATCATCAATATATTCTTAGAGCTGGAGCAATTAAAGCTCTTGGATCATTTAGGAGCTCTGCCTAATTAATTCAAGAACTTTTTATTTTAATTATTAAAGCATGTTTTTAATTAAAATTTGGAGTGAATATGTGTGAAAAAATGGAGGGTAAGGTAAGAGTGCATGGAATTGTAAATAATTAAGTGGGGATTGTGTAAAGTGTACTTTAATTATTTATCAATATCAATGGTGTGTTTGTTTTTGTCTTTTTTGTAATTTTAATTTTGTCTAAGATCACCTCTTAATTAATGTCATATTTGGGAATGTTCCTATTGTACTCATGTTGCTTGCAAATATTCCACAAATTTGGTGATTAGTAAGTCTTATATGAGAACATTTGATGATTTTATGTATAAAACCGTCTCATATTTTTATTAAAGTTTGAATTCTGTATCAAATTATCAATTATTGATGTATATGACTATATTAATCAATCTCCCATGACGTCAAGATCGATAAACCCTTGTCGAACAGTAAAAAAGGATTTGGGAAATGATGAAAAGTAAAAGCAAAATGTAAAGGAGGGCAATTTATCAAAAATAGACAACACAAACTAAATATGTGTGTTACTAATTTTTTGACATTTTTTTGTGACAATTTTGAATCACAAATTCTCATTTGTGACGTGTGTGAACACGTCACAAAAAAACAAACATACAAGTGGGAGGGGCAAGTGGGGGAGAAGCTTGTGAGACGTCACAACTCACAAGCTTGTGACCGTCACAAGCAAGACGGGTTGATTTTAAATTACTCGTTTAAATTATCAAGAAAATTATGAAGGTTTTTTTCGAGTTAAAAACTAAATCGTACTAATTAAACTGGAGTATTTTTCCGTTAAAAAAAGAGTTAAAACTTAAAAGCAATAGTGGAGAAAAAAACAATAAAAAAAAAACCTTCTTAACTTATTTGTTGTTCGTGCTTCGTTGGTAATGTTGCATTACTAATTCGATTTGAGTATAAAAATAGACTATGAACGGGACGACTTCTCGTTGTGTGCTTTGCTACCGGTTGGGTATTTCTTTGTTTTCGGTGCCTGGGCCGTGCTCTGCTTGCTCTCGGGTTTTTGATGGGGATATCTTCGGGGATCATGTTGTGTAGTATGCTGGCGTTGTTGGTATTAAGCATCGTCATAACATTGTTCGTGACACCCTTGTGGATATCTGCTTCCGTTCTGGGATCTCTGCCGATAAGGAGATGAATAGTGGTTTGATCGATGAGCATGACAGGTCCCTTCGTCCTGCGGATCTGTTACTTTATTCTTGGGACAGAGGGTGTGATATGTGTGTGGATCTGATTGGGTCCCCCCCCCGACTCAGTCCGGGATGACTGACTTCGTTCCCGGTCGGGTGGTGGTTGATGCTGCGCTGCGGAAATGTGCCTAGTATCAGGGCTTGTGTACGGCCATCGGTTATGGTTTCGTTCCTTTTTTTTTCTCGTTCTTGGGGGAGTTGGAGGCGGATGTTATTGTCTTGATCAAGCGGATTCAGAAATTTTCAGTCTCTCAGGATGTCGGGCGCGTGCTGCTGCTTTTATTTTTACTCGACTTAGCTTTGCTATAGCTAAGGGGGTGGGAGCCCAGATAGTGTATTGACTGCCCACCAATTTCATGTAAACTTTGTTTTGTTTTCTCAATAAAAGTTGCGGTTTTTTTTGATAAAAAAATAAAAATAAAATAATAATAATAATAATTATTATTATTATATTCTATACTTCAAGATAATGATGATAGGTTTAACAACCACAATCATTGATAATTCTTAGTACAGTACTAATGTACTATAAGCCAAAACTAGGGTAGGCTTAGTATTATATAAATGCATTGCGATAGTCCTTGCAGATGTTAACGTAATATGATTTTTACCGGTGCTCTAAATGTTAAAGTGAAGAAATTTAATCAAGCGCGAGAATTGTATGTACTCGTCGCAATCATGGGACGGGGACCAAAAGTATGGGTGGCAAATCTTATCATCATACGTGTAAATTTTGCGTAAAGTATGTTCCTCCTCAGTACTATCTATCCATTGAGAAATAGAAAAAAAAAGGTGATTAATGAAGTATTTTATAAGGAATGAAAAAGGTCTTTTTTTTTTAGAAAACTAAACAAATCCTTGTAAATCCGAAATACATATACACTCGTATCTCATTATTTCGAATGACAAAGGCGAGTGAAAATTTGTATTTTTGGTTAACTAAAAACAGTAACATGTTTTAAATTTGGTTGAAAATTACCTATAAGACAATAAGAAAGAACAATTATTATATCATAAGAATTGCTCCATGCAGATATTAGCTGGTAAAATCATTAGAGATGATATAATTATGATGACTGAGTTAGAATCATATTTATCTTTATGGTGTTTGAGACACTTCCTAATACTTATTTAGCTACGGAGTACTGAACAAGTAAGTACGCAGTGGTTGAGTTAGGGGGGGTTAGCAGGGGCGGCCGCCCCCTTAGCAGTTGAGTTTTTCGAATTTTTAGTTAAATTTTTCGAATTTTTTCCGAGTGTCCCTTATATTATTACCCATTCGCCCCCCCTAAAAATTTTCGTCCCCCTGAACTTAAATCCTGACTCCGTCCCATCACTGTAAGTACGTAAAATCTCATTTAGTTAATTTATGTTATTTTAAGTACTGAAATATAAAGGTTCTTAATAATAAACTCAAAGAAACATAATTCCTTTAATTAATTTCCACCATTGTCTATTTAATTCAAGATTATTCTAGAAAATCCTGGCTTAGTCAATTATTTAGTCTTTGAAGCAAGAAGTCATAATCACTGTGTGTTTGTGACGCTAATTAATAATTCTAATACGTAGTTGATGTTACACTAATTTTGTAAAGCTCATTTTAAATGTCCAAATAATGGATGGCTAGAAATCAATGCTTTTCTTGATGTAATATTGTGATCACAAATGTTTTTTTTTTTAAGACGGTTTTACCTACTAATTAAATGCAGTAAATTGTAAAACGGATTAGTTTAGTGACTACTATTTCCCCAAATATGTATCGGGATTTGTGGTCGAGTTCTACACAGGGATTGCATAAAAACCGTCGTATAAGAGACTAACTACTTCGTATAAGTCTATAACATAATAAGCTATTGACAGGTATTTAAAGGGGACAAATTAGGCTGGAATAATCTGTATTTTTGTGGTGTAGACTTTTGTTTGTGGTAGTAGTATGTGATTATCAAAGGAGCAAAACTTTACAATTTTAAGGTGGAAATGATCAACGATTGACTAATGTATATAATGGAGGGAGATGAGAGAGGACAAGGCCAGTTCATAGCAAGAAATATGTGAGTGTTTTTTTTTTATATAAATAAATATATTAGAGAATTTCACAAAGTCTGATATAAGACGATTTAACAAGAGTATAATAAAACAACCCATATAATGAAATGTTCAGCTGTAAGTCAATTTTGAATTTTCGTGTTAGTGATAAATGAGTGAGACTTCAGGTTAAATGAGTAAATCTCATACTAATTAACATCATAAACCGTTTCTTGATTAAGTTAGTTTTTCTTGGTGTAGTAAAGTCCGAAGATGTTACTATATTTTGGGGAGGAAAATTGGAATCTAGAACTTAATATTCATGGCATATCCATCTTATTCTTAACTATTAGTCTAAGTAATCTTCAGTTCTAATTTTTAACTCAATAGTGAAACCACCCGATAAGATAATATGAAATTGTTATTTCTAATAACTTTAGACATTTGTGATCAAATATACCTTTCGATCAAGATTTGTAAAAGTCTAGCTATTGCATCACTATGACATTAGTATTATATTATTGAGTAATCTAATGAAAAACCTTATCTTTGTTGTTAAACAATTTCAAGCATTTTTTCTTCGAAGTTTGCGTTAGGTGACACTTCACCGTTATGATGCACTTTGATGCTTAAACTAAAAAAATGGTCGGTTACTTTTGGTAAAGACATCTCATTATACCATATATCCATCATAAACTATGCATAAACTATGCTATAAGGGAAAGAGTGGACCAAAATTATGGATAAATTAATGGTCTAGAACATGGGAGATAAGTAGATAAGTACATTTATAAATCGACAACTGTCTATAAGGTCAGGGGTTTAATTACCATTGAGTTAAAATATAACTCTGTTGTTTGTTCGTAGGTTATCTGTAAACACCAAGTTAAATCATCAAAGAGACTGTGGGCTGTTATGGCTTTAGATTGGTTAATGCCTACCCTTGAGCCTAAACTTTTTTCAAACCACAAAAATAAATAAATCGACAATTAGATACATTAAATATACCTCCAGTGTTCCTATTAATATTTATTTTTAATTTATTTATTCCTCACAAAATCGCGCAAACCTAAACTATGTATTAGGACAGCAAAAATAATTGTCAAAAGTTAAAAATCAGATGAAGAATGATACATAAATGAGAAGATTGTATTATTATGCTTTTTGAGAAACAAGTTAAAAATGTCGGACTGAGTGTGTGTACAAATTGGTGTTCACCTTACAAATTTTCAGAATCAGCAAAAGACATTTAATGGACTCTTGTATACGATGATGCTAGTATGCAATAAATATGTTTAGGGTGAAAATTGGATACACCTTAAAAATATATTAATACCTCTTAATTAAGGTTTAATATTGAATATGGTAATTCAGAAAGTGACTTTAAAGTCTTAAATACGTGGTAGAAAAACTGAGAGAAAAAGAATCATGACTCGGTACGACCTCTCAAACGGCTCAAATTTAATTATATAATACACGGATCTTAGAATTTTAGGGTTTCGGGACAAAAATGTCCGTAAATCATACCGAAAGTTTCTCGGGTCAGTTAAAACATCCACACAAATTTTGAGAAATAATAGAGGACATTTGAGTGTACCGGTATGCAATAAACTAGTTTCGAGTACTACTTAAAAATAGATTAATACTTGTTATTTGGGGCTAAAATCGAATACGTTAACTCATGAAACGACCCCAGACACGTGGTAGAAAAATTGGTAGGAAAAAAAACATTACTCGGTACGACCTCCTAAACGACTCAAATTAAAGTTTATAATGCACGGTTTTCGGAATTTCAGCGTCTCTGAACAAAAATGTCCATAAATCATACGGACGGTTACTCGGGTTAGATAAAGCATCCACACAAATTTTGAGAAGCAACAAAGTACGTTTGAGGGTAGTGTTAGTACACGATCAACAAGTCTTAAACGACTCAAATATAGATAAATATGTCTTAATTAAACTGAATATCGAATAGGGTTACTCATGAAGTGACCCTAGACATATGGTATAAAAATTAAGAGAAAAAGAAACATGAACAAGAACGACCTCCCAAACGGCTCAAATGTAAGTGTATAATACACGAATTTCGGAATTTCAGGGTTCCGAATTAAAATGTCCGTAAACCATACAGATGATTTCCCGGGTCAGATAAAGCAGCCACACAAATTTTAAGAAACAATCGAGGATATTTGAGGGTGTTAGTACGCGATCAACGAGTCTTATACGAAAATCAGGTAATTCTTAAAAATAGGTGAATACGTCTTAATTAGGGCTGAAAATTGAATATGGTAACTCATGAAACGACTCTAGACATATGGTAGAAAAAGTAAAAGAAAAGAAACATTAGCCGGTACGACCTACCAAACGCTCAAATTTAAGTGTAAAATACACGAATTTTTGAATTTTAGGGTCCCGTCCGTATAATATGCGGACGGTTTCTCTGGTCAGATAAAGCAGCCATACAAATTTTGAGAAGCAACAAAGAACATTTGAGTGTGTCGGTATGCGATAAATTAGTTTCGGACGAAAATCAGGTACTCTTTAAAAATAGATGAAAATTTGTTATTTAGGGTTTAAATCGAATACGCTAACTCATGAAGCGACCCCAGACACATGGTAGACAAACTCGCGGGAAAAAGAACATGACCTGGTACGACCTTCCAAACGACTCAAATTCAAGTGATACACAATTTTCGAGATTTCATGGTCCAGGAACAAAAATGTCCACAAAACATATGGACGGTTTTCCGGGTCAGAAAAAGCAGCCACACAAATTTTGGGAAACAACATAGAACATTTGAGTGTGCCGGTGTGCGATAAACTAGTTTCAGACGAAAATCGGATACTCCTTAAACTAGATGAATACTTGTTATTTAGGGCTGAAATCGAATATGGTAACTCATGAAGCAACCCCAGATATGTGGTAGAAAAACTGGTAGGAAAAGGAAAATGACCCGGTATGACCTTCTAAACGGCTCAAATTCAGGTGTATAATATACGATTTTCGGGATTTCAGGGTCCCAGAACAAAAATGTTCCTAAATCATAGGAACGGTTTCTCGGGTCATATAAAGTAGCCACATAAATTTTGAGAAACAATAAATGACGTTTGAATGTGCCGGTATGCGATAAACAAGTTTCAGACAAAAAATGGGTACTCCAAAAAAATAGATGATTACTTGTTATTTAGGGCTGAAATCGAATACGGTAAGTCATGAAGCGACCAGAGACATGTGGTAGAAAAACTGATAGGCAAAGAAACATGACCCGTTATGACCTCTCAAACGGCTCAAATTTAAGTATATAATACATGGTTTTCGGGATTTCAGCTTCCCGGTACAAAAATGTCTGTAAATCATACGAACGGTTGCTCGGGTCACATAAAGCACCCATACAAATTTTGAGAAGCAACATAGGAGATATGAGGGTACCGGTACGCGATGATCAAGTCTTAGACGAAAATAAGGTACTCCATAAAAATAGACGAATACTCACTTTATTTTCCTATTTTCTTCCCATTTGCTTTTTCGAGGTCAAAGTTTTTTTCTTTGATCATAAATATCTTGAAGAATAAAAATATTGATTTAAAAAACAAAAATATTTATACTTACCATCAAAGTATTTTTCGACAAAAAAAAAATAGTATATAGACGTCGAAAAAGATGGTCAAAGTCTTGTTTTGGAGACCTCAATAAAGCAAATGGAAAGAAAAGAAAAAATGGAGGGAATACTTCTTAATTAGGGCTGAAAATCGAATACTCAATAAGTGACCTTAGACATGTGATAGAAAAACAGGAAGAAAAATTAATAAACATGACCAGATACAACCTCTCAAATGGCTCAAATGTAAGTGATACACGGATTTCGGAATTTTAGGGTCGTGGAACAAAAATGTCTGTAAATCATGCGGACGGTTCCTCGGGTCAGATAAAGCAGCCACACAAATTTTGAGAAGCAACATTGGACATTTGAGTGTGCCGGTATGCGATAAACTAAGTTAGGACAAAAATAGAATACTCCTAAAAAATAGATAAATACTTGTTATTTAGGGTTGAAACCTAATACGGTAACTCATGAAGCGATCTCAGTCACGTGGTTGAAAAATTGGGAGAAAAAATAACATAAAACGTTATGATCTTCCAAATGGCTCAAATTGAAGTGTATAATACACGATTTTTGATGTTTTAGGGTGCTGAAACAAAAATGTTCGTAAATCATACGGACGGTTTCTCGGGTCAAATAAAGTAGCCACATAAATTTTGAGAACCAAAAGAGGACATTTGAAGGTTCTGGTATGCGATAAACGAGTTTCGGACGAAAATCGGGTATTCTTTAAAAATAGATGAATACTTGTTATTTATGGCTGAAATTGAATACACTAACTCATGAAGTGACCCCAGTCACGTGGTAGAAAAACTGGGAGGAAAATAAACATGACCCGGTACTGTGATTCTCGGTATTTTTCAGTGTAGGGACACTCGGTAGAGTACAGGGTACTCGACCGAGTGCCCCGTTGTATCAGACTGTCAGTGTTCTGGAGTGGGGAACTCGGACGAGTGCAACATGTCGTCTACTCGGTCGAGTGTCACTCACTCGACCGAGTGTCCGATTCGTAACGGGTTTTTCGCGGAAAGTATAAATAGAAGATCGGGAAGCAGTAATTCATAATTTCGCTTTCAAAACAAAAACTTAAACTCCGTTACTGCTTCTCCTTCTATTCTTCACTTCCGCGGCGTGAATCTAAGCGATTGTTGGCGTTTCTAAGTGTCTCGAGATCGGATTTGTAAGGGTAAGTGTCTTATTGAATCGTTAATGTATAGTTTGGAACCCTAATTTCTAATTTGGGGTTTTGAGAAGACTTTGCCTTATGATATGCTTTTAATTCGTTATAGGAGGAGAATTCGTAGAGGAAGACTTCTGAATCACTTGATTGTTCATATTTGCTGATAAGGTAGGTTTTCCTACTAAGTTGAATTGCCTATTGAATTGTATGCCTATCATGTGACGATTGTATTGTATGAGATGATTATATGTTTGTGTTATGATTGTGATGGCGGAGTTGTATGGTGGTGGTTGGAGATGGATGGATATTGTGATATTGTTTTGTGAGCCATTATGAGAGGTGGTCTCACCCCCATTGTTCGTCTCTTGCGTTCCCTCTGCGTAGGGGGGATGTGCCCATTAAAGGACTTGGGTATTGTGGGTGATTTAGGTGGTTGGCTGCGGTCTTCCACTAACAGGGCTACATACTTCGGCGTGTAGTCAGTTACTTGTGTTGTGTGGTGATGCGGTGTGGTGATGGTTGGTGTTGGTGGTGGCGGTGTTGTATACTTTACTTGTTACATTATGTT